>PVJH01041375.1:0-14998 GCA_004026705.1 Nesogale talazaci | reverse complement strand
TTTTAGTATTTGTTCTTTCTTGACAATCTATAACATGATTTCCAAACCATTCTCTATCATCAGAGACCTTTTCAATTATTTTAGATATACTATGCATATTTCTTTCCTTTTGCTGCACAGTGGTAAAAAGTCTGAAATTGTGGGGATGAATATTACCATGCAGTACATGCACATTCTATCTATTCCCAACTTTATTCAAAGTCATTGCATATGTTAGGGTCAATTAGAAATATCCATGTTAATAAACATACATAAAAACTCTGTGGTGGTTACTAAGAAGAGTTCCTATTCCTGGATGATCAAATCACATTTAAAGTTGTTTGCCTTCCTTTTTGTAAGCTATTGCCTACATGTATTTTAAGGAATACTGTTCCTGAGACAGCCACAAAAACAGAGGCTGAAAATGTGGTGCTGCATCTTATTAGTCTATGACAAGAAAACACCATCATACAGTTTGGGGATTTTTGGGGGGAGGAGGTTACATTTTTAAATGAGTTGGGTATTTAGGGTTGCTTCTACCTACATGTATTCAGAAAATTACTTTGCTACTTAAAATAAAAGAAAAAGGAGTGCAACTATGAATTACACCCTAATCGTGTTTTTTTTTCTTTTCAAATGCACAAGGTGTTTATACCTATCTCTTTTGTACAGTCAAATGAATAGAAATTCTTGTGTTTGTAAAAGCACAGACAATAAAAATAGATTTTTCTTTGAAATTGTGTTGGTTGATTTTTGTCATTAACAATGTTTTTTAGAAATTTTTTGTCATTAACACTGTTTTTTGCTGTGAAAAAAGAAACATTTTTTCATGTAAAATTGATATAAAATTATTTTCAAATATGTATTTCTATTTGTTGTACTGGAAAAAGGAAGACAGAGTAAAACATATATCACGAGAAATAGCTTATCATACTCCATTCTGAACTATGGCTCTAAGATCATCTGGACTTATCATCAGTGTGTCATAATGTTTATGATATATACTCGATGAATTTTATGTTTTCAATCGACTCATTTGCAATAAAATTTTCATAGTAAAAATTAAATATTACAGCATGTTTTTTCTCTACTATTTGAATGTATTTGTAACTCATTTCACCTGTGCTTTTGGGAAAAGCATAATATCTAAGAATTCTACCTGTTTAAAACTCTGCTTCAAAATTACTTGTCTTGAGTTGTGAAATATTATTGATTCTTTTGAACAATAGAGTTCAAGGGAGAAACGCCTGTAATCCACCAAGTCTCTGCTTATATTATATAGAAATGATCAGTTCAGCTCAAAAATGGCAATAATAAAATTGTTACATCTATAAAAATTATGTGGCAATCCTAATGTTTAGATTTAGGCAAGCTAAGTTTATGCAGATGAGGAGCTAAAATGTTCACCTTTCCCTATTCTGAGATCATAAAGATAGCTTCTTATAATTCCTTCAAAACATTTTAAACTGTGATCATATTTAGATAAGTAACCTACATAGAAGTAATTATGTCCATTAATTAGAGATAAGGAGCCATGTGATTTTTCTGTAGCTTGATAATCAATGGTCTCAACTTTAATCAACAGACCAAACATGTGACGATGCTACCTCTGTCATAGACAGAGTTTCTATGCATGCATTGATCTGCTTTAAGTCTCTGCTCAGTGCCATTGGTCTATTTATCTTTCCTAGAACAATGCATACTGTCTTTATTGTTTTATGACTTTATATTATTTATGGCTTCATAATGAGTATTTATATAGTGTAGGGAGGTTTCTTTATAGTGTGTATTTCTTCTTCAAAATTACATTGTCTATTTTAGTTCTTTGCACTCCAATATATTTTATAATCATCTTGTGAAGTTCTGCTGAGAAAAGGAAACAAACACACCAAAAGCAACCTATTGGGAATTTTATGTGGTGGGGAGTTAGGGATATTAGATTCTAACTACATACCTATTTCTTCTCTTTAATTATTAAAGATTTGTCAGATTGTTATAAAAAAAGTCCTCTTTAGTCACTATTGATTACGTTTCTCCAAGAAATTGTTTCAGTTGGTTACTTAAAATTATTTATGACTTCTTTAAAAAGAGCTTCTCTTTCTGTTGCTGGACTTAGAACATTATTCTTTTCACTGCTAATATTGGTCCATAATTGATCCTCTTTTTTGGGTGTCTTCTTTCTCCAACTTGCTTGGGGGGGGTTCTCTTTTATTAAACTTTTAAAAATTGTATGTTTGGCTTCCTGGATCTTCTCTACTTCATCTCTAGATGGTGTCTATTTTATTGTTATTATTTTCTTCTTTCTATTTATTTTGACTTATTCTCTTTTAACTCCTCCAAGGTAGGAGGTGTTTAGGTTATCAACTTTCAATTCAAAGCATTGATTTCATTGGACACAGTGCTTTCCCTTTATTTTAAAATTACATTTTTTTAGCATTTTAAATTTCCACTACATCTTAAGCTGTTCTGCTTTTCATATTATTCACTGTTAAGCATATTCTAATGTCCATTGTGACTTCTTGATAGAGGCAAGATATTTTGGAAATCCCTTATATTTTTCAAATAGTTTTATTTAAATTGGTTTTCTAAAGGATTTAATAATTGAGTATTTTGCATGGAAAAGAATATGATTAACAGCAATTCTTTTGTATTTGTTGGTGCACATTTTATGGTTTGGAAGTAAATAAATTTTAACAAATATTTAATCATATCTGATAGAAATATACATTCTGAATTGTTAGATGTAGCATTACATATGCTCCCATTTTAGAGACTGCTAATTGTGTGTTAAAATTCCCTGTTTTCTTTGTCAAATATTAACAATGCTAAGATTTTTCTGTAATGAACATTATTTTACTGATCTATTCATAAAAACTATCAGTTTTTGTATTCTGTCCCTACATAAATATGAAAGATATGTGTTTTAGTCCTTACATTTTCAGATTGTTAAATGCTGCTAGAGAATTTTTTCTCTTCCTTTTTAGTGTTGATATTCTTCACCCCTCAAAATGGTTTTGCTTTGAAGTAATTTTTTCTGACATATCACTACAAATGATGTGTATTGATATACCTATAGACACATAGCCATGCCAGTATTTGTTTAGCATTCATATGGTATATTTATCCTTTCACTTTCACGCTTCACTCTTTTGCATTTAATATGTAAGAAAACTTTTGGAAATGAGTTAGTGAACATACCTGCATCTGTTTATCTATCAATGGAGAATAGTTGTATGTGTTCTGACTTGCATGTTTATTCCACTAACACTTACTATGAATGGTGAGTTACTTCTGCCCTTATTTTGTAGCTTGTTTCTTTACTTCTTTTACTTTTTTCCTTTCTTTTTTTTTCTTTTAGTTAATGAGGCATCTAGCATTCCATTTTCCTTCAAAGTATAGAAATTTAAATTGCGTTATCCTCAATGATGGGGAATTCCTGTGTGCCAGAGTCAGACCATTCTCCGTGCAGTTTTCATTCATGACTTGCTGGCGGCAGAAAGGCCTTTCTTGTTAGGTGCCTTTGGGCACACACGAGCCGCCTCCTTTTCGCTGAGCACTGGAGTGTTCAACCCCTTGCATTTTCTAAATGCCATTGCTGACTCTTTTATTTATTATGTTTACTATCTGCTATCTGTTCCCGAAGACTAATTTTCCCTGCAGTCTTCTCTCAAGCACAGTAACCCTAGAAACTAGTCACTGTGCAACGGGTGAATCAGTGCTTCTTAAGCAAACCCACGGCCTGCTCTAGTACCTCTGGCTGCAAAGCACTCTCCCTAGCTTATGTGTGCAATATTTACTACAACCTACCGAGTGCCAGGCCCTTCACTGAAACCGAGGCTACATTGATGAACAAAAACTGCCTTCACCGGGAACACTACTACGCTTTACAATGCAAAATCAGAAATATGAAAGTTTTGAGAATGTCCCTTAACTGCTGCTAAGTAAGACCTGTTCCCTTTGTCTCCCATCCTATAAACACACACACACACACACACGTCACTTGTATAGCATCAAGTCTTGCTGGTCAACGTGAATGTTTTCTCTAATTTTCTTTACTAAATCAATTTCCAGATGCTTATCTTTATCATCAGAAAGGAGCACAGCGGGTGACCACAATGGTGACACAATGAGTCAAGCACTTGGTTCCATCGGAGAAATGATTGCAGCTGGAGAAATCTTATATGCAATTCCATTCTGTCAGATGGAGTCACAATCAACTCAAATCAGAAGCAACTCAGCAAAATCCCATCACCACCCACAGCATATACATATATATTAACTCTAAATAAGGTGAGCTGAGCTGCAGATGGAGAGAAAAATGTGAATGTTGAATGTGAATTTTGAAGTTCGGGTCTCAAACCATATAACTGTCCTTGAATTTTTGCACACCCTAGGCACTATGCTTACATGACAATCTCTTGCCTATCATTCATCACCATCATTTCCATTTGTCTTCTCTTCTGGCCTGACTTTTTGGGAAATGGAGGGGGTGGGGTGGAGCAGGGGTGGTAGTGGAGGAGGAGAAAGGCACACTAAAATGTGCATGATACAAATTGTGCCTCCTTTGCAATTTGATGAAGTCCCTGATATTAATGTCTAAGTAAATCTATGTCTACCTGTTTAGAAGGCTGTAGACCTGCATTCCCTTAAATAAATCCAATTTAATATATTTTAGCACATATAGAGAACTTGACATATCTTGATTCACTTCCTTTCATTTTTAATATTTAGCTTCATAATTACAGTCTCATGGACAGCTGGAAAAACTGAAAATCAGAGATTTATAATAATACAATAATTTATAATAATACAATAAGACAAAGAGATGGAGAGCCAGGATCAGGATAGATGTAGTATCTTAAAATTCTGATTCATGATTCTGCCATCAATTTTCTCCATAATACAGTGTTCTCAAGTGAGACCCGACACTGCCCTTGGCTTTCACATTCTCTTTGAGCCTTCAGAAGGAGTCCTGATGGCACAAGGGTGAGGTGTTCTGCTCATACCCCTTAGCAATTCCAGAAAAGAGAGACCAGACCCTCTGTCTGCATAAAGAGCACAGCCAGGAGAAGCCCATGAGGCAGTTTTACTTGTTCCCATGGGGTAGCTAGGAATAGGAGCCAAGTCAACAGCATGCAACAGCACTCGAGCCTGGGGAAGAACTCCATCAAATGCAAAACTCTCTGCCATCGAGTTAATACCTGCTCATCACGAGCCTGCAGGACAGGGCAGCAAAGTCCCTGTGAATTTCCAAGACTGTCACTATCTGCAGCAGTTGAAAGTCTCACCCTGCTCCCATAAAATGCAAGCTTTTCTGATTCTAAGCCCTGAAAGCAGAGAGCAGCACACACATCCAACTCCAGGTTTTGAATGTATCATCTTGCTTTTGCTCCCTCACCTTTAGCGCCGCCATACAAGAACAAGAGCTCATCATTCCACTTCAGACTTCCCCCCTATCCAGGTTGTTCTCTGTCTCTTCCTTTAACCAAAGTCATAAATGCTTTCAGTGCAGTCTTAAACTAAATAATAGCCATCCCTTCTAGACTGGGTCTGACTTTAACAGTATTGCTTTCTTCGCTCTCCCCACCCCCCTTAGGTCCATAACTGTCTTAAATTCCTGTTCCCTCCAGCATCAGCAATGCTGTAAAAAATTTCAGGGACAAGTTTTTATTGTCTACCACTGAATTCTTCTTTATTGTCAGTGGCAATTTCAATTCATTTCATTTCTTCGTCTCTGTCTCTCGAACTTCTGTCTTTGCCTTATGTGATGTTCTGAAGTACAAAGGTAATGGAGAAGCCTATGCTTTAATAGAAAAATAATAGTCTTTGGTTTTTTCTTTAACATTAATAACAATCTATTCAAGGCCAAACCCAAAACAAAATCATTTCTGCATGCCAAGGGACTCTTTGTGGTCTCTGTGTTACTTTTGTGATGCAGAGATTATAATGGACCTGCATCAAATAAGAATCAGAAGATGATAGGAAATAGAATGACTGTTTTTTTCCAAGGCCTGGGCTTAGTTTCCTGTTTTCCCATTGATTGGGTGGATCGGTAACATCAGGTGAAGGTCTCAATCTCTATACCAGTCTCCCTCTCCTCCCCCACTCCTGTGTAAAAATTGAGAGATGGTTTTTGCCATTTCTTTTTCACTCAGGGATGCTTTAAGTTTGAACCCAGTGGAAAAAAAGGAAAAATAGAAAAGTACAAATTGTTACTGCTGACAATGGACCTGATCTTGTATTGAGCTAAGATGAACAAAATGCTCTCTGGAGGAAAGAGAAAGATTCGCCTATGTGTGTTAAATGAATTCCTCCAAGACTCTGGGGAGCAGTGAGATTGCTGCATGGTAGACTGATGCCCCAAAGAGTTTATTATCTTCAGCTTGTGTGTGGATAACTTGCCCTGACTTGATAGAGAACCCAGTCAATAATAACGTCTTTTTGGATTTACACAGAAAAATTGGATATTATGTCCAGTACTTTATTTTTATTTCAGTATCAATAAGTATCTTGTAACAGAGACATGGGGGGGGCAGCTATTTCTTAGATGCAGCAGCTGCCCCCATTGTGCCCCTACCCTAGCCTGGTGTGTGCAAGGACAGTCCCTGAGCTGGTACTGGCAATTGAAAATTAGGCACAAGACAGAGGGAGGCAGAAGGAGCATGAATGCTGATAGCTGCCTTTCCCAGGCCCCGTTATCTCTCCCTTACTGCATCCGAGGGCAGATGCATGAAAAAGACAAAAAATAGCAAAGACCTATGAGCAAGGTGCCTGACTGAGGATTAACGAAATTGTAATTATTTCTAGGGAGCTGTTAGAATTTCTTGTAATAAACCATGAAAGAGATGAGTCATCTGACTTACGGTCTTTGCACGTGGTGGCACTTGATTCACTGAGGTAGAACTGAATGAGGCAATCCATATTAGAAATAACAACTTTCCTGGCAAATCCCACTTGCATGGCTCCTTTACATCAGCCCTCTCTGTGAGAGCAAAGACTCATCATGCTAGCTTTCTGCTACCTCTCCTTTCCTGCAGGGAGAGAAATAAGTAATGACATGGCCCCCATACAATGCCAGACACTTTTCTAAGCTATTGGCAAATAGCAAATTAGTAATGGGTGGGACGACTTTCCCAAGGCTTGACTGAGTCTCCAAGATTATCCATTCTTTATTTAACCTGTAAGCAAAGAGTTTTTCTTTCTATGACTCCATAGTCTTCACAGGAAAATTGAAATTCTAAACAAAGTAAGATGGCATACTTCCCTCTTCCCCCTCCTCCCATTATCACATGCCATAGATGTCGTTTCACTGTTTGTTCTCTCAAGAAAAACTTAAACCCTACATATACCTTGATATAAGTTGATACATTTCTTTCTTCCTATGGGCCTCATTTCAGAAGTGAGGTGTTCCAAAGTGATGGGGAAGCGTTACACTGCTAGAAACCTTTACCTTAAAGGGATTTGAGAATCTTTCTCTTATTTTAGGATCTTAAATTTTAAGTCCCAAAACACATGTCAGCAGTTAGCCATTTGGTGCTTTGTAATCAACCCTTTCCTCCTTTCCCTCTCAATAAACAATATTCAGCATTAAAACCAAACAAATATGGACAGTAGTTGGGATGAATCAGTCAGGAAGTTTGGGGTTATTGGTCATACAAGACTTCAACTGAAGTTTTTTTTTTTAATAATAGAAATTATTGGAAAATTAGGTCACACAGCAAGCATTGCATTATAGGCTACTTTGGATATTATTCATTCAGCACTTCAACAATGTTTGCTTTATCTGAAATTCTTAGTTTTCTCTCACAATCGCAACATGGCTGCAAAGACTACAAGTATATCATCCCTACAGAACAGCATCCAAAGATAACTGGTCCAATGTTTGTTAGGTCAGCCCTACTTAAGGGCAGGAAAACCCTCCTTATGTACTCTTGGGTATCTCTTACATATAATAGACTACGTGATGAGCATATGCTCATGTCTTTGGCTGTCACAAGAAATAAATTCAACATTCATCCACCTAGGGTTGGGGAATGATCCATGAGACACTTGAGTTCCTAATCCTTGAATTAGCCTTTTATTGGTGGGGGGGGGGAGGTAATAAGGGTAGACACTATTCACCAAAGGTGAATGCTTGATTAAGGAAAAGTAAGCAAGGAAGAACAAAGAGGAATAAAAATGTTTCTTTCACCATCCTTCTGAATGACTACTGGGAGTGAGATTTAATTTTTATCTTCAGCAAAACAATGCGGAATCTCTACACTGATGTGTGATGGCATAAATTTACTAACTATCTATGTCTAAACTGCCTTCCACAGTCCTCATATCATCTTTCTAAGATAAGAATCATAATTCTCTGGTTTTCAAAGGTCAAGATAAAATTTAGAAAATTCAAATGACAGGTCAACGACCATACCTGAATACCAGAAACATTTAGGACAATGTGCTCTAGCACCCTTTCTGTCTGTCATTGGCCTAAATTAATCCAGAGACTTCTTATCCAATCCTAATGGTGCATTTCCAACAATACTCTAGCTGATCCCATGGACAGTATTTACTGCTATTATGTTCAAAAGGGAGATCTAGTGACATATTTTGTTATGTACTGGATTGCCAGCCAAAAGGTCGACAGTTCAAACCTACCAGCTACTTTTGGGGAGAAAGACAAGGCTGCCCATTCCCATAAAGATTTTAGTATTTGAAATTCTAAGAAATTCTACTCTCTCCTCTAGGGTGACTATGATTAAGAATACACTTGATGGCACAAGGTTTGGGATTATGTTCTAAGTATGTTACAACATGTTTTCATTGAGCCCTTATTACCACCCATTCACTTGATCCTTATATTTTCTTGTTGTGAAGTAACCAAACATTAAAACCTCCACCCATCACTATTTTGTGTATGAAGAAACCAAATGTATAGAAAGAATAAAAGGAAGGGACTGGGGAAGAAGAGGAAAACAAAAAGTTTAACTTCAGCAATTCAGAACAAGAACCCAAATGTGATTTCTCTCTACTTCAGCACAACAAATATAAAAGATTAAACACAAAACATCAGCTTCTCTTTCCCGGAGCACAAGCAGTGTTGCCATGTTTGTGAAATGAGACTGAAAAGGCATGGAAGTATGGACATATTGATGTGAATGCAAAAGACTAATAATAGAGGCTGGCGCGAATAGGTAAATGTTAGACAAGGATCAGTGACTCTTTGAGGATCGCTTACCTTTTCAATACAGATCAAAATTTTTAGTGCAAATTGCTAATGTGCCACATCTAGCAAATTGTCCCTCAATTCCATCAACAATATCAATGTGATAGCAGTTCTTTCTAACTCACTGGGACTCCAACCCAAATTTTAATGTTAGTTTTGTGACTGAAGCCATTTCTTTTGTGACATATAATTACAGGAAGAGAAACTTTTCCCCTCTTCTTCTTTACTCTTTCTCATGTAAAGGTCCCGTGCCTCTCTTTTTTCTATTGTCTTCTAAATCCCTAGTGAATATTAGATACTAGATAAATATTTGAGATCTAAAATGAAGCCAGTACTCATCCCCTCAGGCCCAATAAAACACTGGCACTTTCAATTAGGCATCTAAATCCAATTGCAAATCTGAATCACTTATGAGCCTTTAAAACATATTCTGATACTTTGGTGTCAAGATAAGCTAGAAAATTATGATCTTTAAGTACATTTATTTTCCTTATTAATTCTTCAAATAATGTTGTTACAAAACCAGGAGAGCTAGTGTTAAAAGCTAAGCACTACGTTTTCTGACTTCCAAAAAGTTAAGTGGCAGTGCAAAAGCAGAATTGAATGATACACACACACACAAAATTCTGCTGATTCACTTCTGCCTTCCCTTGCTGGAACTGTACCATTTATTTCATAGAAAACTGCCTGGTCCTTTAAAGTTGATATTTCATAGGGTTTAATCTTCAGCATATTTTCTCTTCTCTAATTCTGAAATATCTGCTCCACTTCTCTGACTTTTCCAAGCCCTTATATGGTTAACATGGTTTTCACTTCAAATGATCTCTCTCCAAAATCCACATACATGTTTCAAAATGTCTCAAATATGATCATAGATTCACAATGTATGCATCCATATGTTTTGATTGTTCAATAGTTTCCAGTGGAACAAACAGTATATTTCATCATCATACTGGTATTGAATGTGGCAATGTGACATATTTTGCTGGTCGAAGTGAATTGAGTTGAGACTTTAAATATGCTGTATAGTTTGGTTTGGCTTTTTTTGTGCTGGCATCATTGCCTCCGCCATGAGAAACATGATTCAGAACTTGTCCTGAGACACATACTGAAATGTGTGAATTGTACTAGCTAAGCTGTAAACCAGTGGACACCGAAGAAATCACTATTGTTACAAATGCCTGAGACTTTAGAGAGTTTGTTACACATCATTAGTACTATAGAAGTCTAACTAATACATAAATTAAATGAACTTTGTATTAGTGCTTCTAATGTGCTTAAAATGTATCATATCTAAAATTAAATTCATCTTGGTAACTGAAATTGGCTAATTTTTATTGGCCTCAATTAATGCCATCTTAAGCCAATGAGTTTCCCAAGAATCAAAACTTCATGAATCACCCATGAAATGTATTTTTCATGACCCCCTCAGAAGCAATCAGCTATTATCATATCTGTTCTATTTTTAAATTCTCTTGTAAACCATATTCTCTTATCCTTTAGCAATCGCTCCCATTTCAATGTATTACATAAGACAAGTAAAAAAAAGTATTATTATAAAATTATATTTATATACTAAACAAATATATCAAAATGCAAACTTCTTGCTTCTCAACATAACCTCTATCTAGGTCCATATACCTTCATAGGTGGTTCCATCTTTCTAAAACTTCTGTGAAAAATTCTGCACTCTCCTATCGATACTACAACAAAATGGTGTTTTTAACATTCCCTAGACACTCAAGCTGTGTTTCATCAGAATATGCTTTGAGTTAGATATCTGGGGGTTGAGACCAAGAGAAGTCTGAAGGGGAAGGACAAGACATTCCAGACAAGACATTCTGTGATACATAAGCTTGGGCCAACATGGTCAAAGAAGATAAGTAGGTTTATTGTGACAACATGGCCAGTGAGCACATGTAAGAAGGGTGGAGATAGAAATGGCTCAGTGAGCCCCACCCTGGTTCTCCTGCTCTTGGATCTTCAGACCAGCCAGCTGCCTTATTTGTCCTGTGCCTGGATCTCCAAGCTACACTACCCTTGTAACACCTAATCTGTGAACTGTGTTGCTGTGAGTTGAGATTCCTTCAAGCCCTGCTTCGCCACACTCCTGGAAGATGCATCTCTTGAGCTAGGGACTGTTGGACTCTGTCATCTGACTGACTGTTGGTGACCAGCAACAGTTGCTGCTGTTGCTGCTTGTGGTCAGATATCCTGAATTGCTCTACAGAGGACTGCTGAGTGGCCCTCAAGACTTGAAGGACTGCCAGTGTACTAATTCATGCTAATGAATTGCACTGAGCCATTTGTAATGCTTTATAGATTAGTTAACACTTTATTTCTTATGTTATATATTTTTCTATCCATATAAACACATAGAAAGAATGATTAGTGTTCTGGTTTTGTTTCTCTAGAGAACCCAGCCTAACATACATTCCATAATATAAATCTGATATTAGCCCATATGTCCAATACCAATTTGCAAAGTCCTCTTCAGTCTCATGAAACACATGTAATGACACAGAATGTAGGAAGATCACAGGCCAGTGTGTGGGAAGTCTTGGGGACCAGTGGCAATGTAAGCACCTCAGGGCTGGCAGGGGTCTCCATATGGCTTCTCTGGCTCCAGAGGTATGGCTACATTAATTTTTCTTCATGTGTTTTCTCCACAGTGATATTATCACAGTGAGCACAGGAAGAGAGTGTCTCCCACCTCCAAGGAGGAAATACAAGAGTTCCCAGAATCCTCAGGAGAAGACCATGGCCACACATATGTCTACATTGGCTATATCCTGATTGACAAGCTAGACTAGAGCAGCCCTTCACTCTTAATTCTCAAGTTGATATCGGATTGTGTAATGACCACAACAATCATAACAAAAAGTCTACTACCTGCCCCTCTTTGGCACAGAGAAGCATGAACAGTGGAATGGCAAAAGAAAAAACAAGCAGAAACCAGTTGTTTTAGTCCAGGTAGACTAGAGAAACAAATTCATAGACACACATATGGATATAAGAGTAAGGTTTACATACAAGAGGAATGGAACATTGAGGAAGCATCCCAACCCAGTCCAGTTCAGTCATAAATCCGATATTAGCCCATATGCCCAATACTAGTCTATAAAATCTCCTTCCACCTCACAAAGTCACAGACCAGTGGGTGCAGAATCCCGGTACTGGCAGGTGTCTCTCCATGGCTTCTCGCTTCCAGGGCTCAGGGTCCATCAACAGCATCCAGTGGTGGTAGAAGCAACTCAGCACTGGCAGGGTTCTCCACATGGCTTCTCCAGTTTCAGAGGTCTGATTCCATCAGGGTAAGGCCATGTGGCTTCTCCTCAAGCTCCCCCAGCTCCTCGGACGCTACCATCTTGTCTTGTCAATTATGCATCGTCTCAGAGACTGACTCTCAGAGACTGAGAGAGAAATCCCTCTTCACCAACTGGGAAACACTGCGAGACTTCCCAGAACTCCCAGGAGAAAGCCATGCGCACACAAAGTCCCCATTGGTACTCAATGGCCAGCTTCAGATTAACAACCTAGACTCCACCCCTATATCTCAGTCATGAAATTGACATAGGTACATGACCATCATACCAGTTTTTCATGACCATGGGACAAGGAGAACTTTAAACATCAGACATTTTTAAAGGAACTAGAGCAAAGAGAGAGAAAGAAAGAAAGAGAAGTGGAGATTTCCACATTCTAGTTAAAAGTACTTGTCCATGAATTTTAATAAAATATCACCTTAACAACTTTTCACCCATTCACTTAACATTTATACTTGAGAATGTATTATGTGCAATCACCTTATCAGGAATTGAAGTTTCAGCAAAGATCAAGACAGGTACAGAGAGGTGAACATAGATAAGGAACTGAACATACACACAAAAAGAAAAGATCAATTCAAGCATCGATGAGTGCAACAAAGAAAACAAAACAGACTGACATGATACAGGGTCACTTTGATGGATGTCAGGGAGATCTCCCTGAAGAGGTGTCATTTGAGACCCAAAACCACATAGAAATCAGCCCCATGAATGAAGAACCTGGGGGAGGAGTACTTTAAATTCCCCTAATAGCAATGAAAAGGACCAGGATAGTAATGGGTTTGACATTTTAAAAATCAGGTAGAAAGTCATTGTGAAAATCAGCAGGAGTATGTAAGAGAGTTGCAGGATATGATTTATGAAAAAAATGAATAATTTAGTCAAGTCAGAATATTTATGGCATGCTCAGGAGTGAGGGTCTTATTCTGTGTCTAATGAGAGGGCTTTAGCTAGGAATCAACATAGTCTTATTCGTGCTTTTAAAGCTCCAATAGAGTTGGTTTATAGGAAGAGCAGTGGTTGAGAAGTGGAATTCTCATCTTCAGGAAGGAGAACCAGTTGGATTCCCTGTCGGTGCTACTAAGAGACCCACTGCTTTTCTATCATGGAAGCTTTATTAGTGCTAGGATGAAGAAAAAGTCTTAGCATACCTTCTAGATTATGACAGGTTCAGCAAAAAAAACCTGGATATAAACATTTAAAAATGAGAGAATCTCTGGTTCCTACTGTGCAAGACATCACGGGGAATTTGGAACCAATTCAGAAAGCATCTACCAACAATGCTTTTTTTTTTTTGAAAATTGATTGTGGAGGGGAGGAGCAGCTAAAATGGAAGCAGAGTGGTTGATCTGGAGGCTATTGCAGCATCTGGGAAAGAGGATATAGGATCATCCAACTAAAACAGCAAAAAACAAAAAACAAATTAAATCCCTCCCAAACCTATGTGTTTGATTTTTTTTTAAGTAAAACACTCATGTCACCTTCAAAGTATTCTTCATTAACTTAAAACATTTTTTAAATTTGAGATTCCATTCTTGGAAATATTTTTCAAACTCGTCTGTTTACATGGCTGACAGCACCTCCTTTATTTTTTTTTCTTCACCTCTTCTACATCCACAAATCCACACGTCTCTCTCCATTCATGGAAACAAAAAAAAAGTCTCATGGAGTGAGGTCAAGTGAGTAAGGTGTGTGGGGCAAGAGAAGCATCCTGTTTGTGCCACAAACTGATGCCTTGAGATGACTGCTTGAGTAGTTGCATTGTCATAGTAAAACTCCCATCTGCTACCAGCAGCCCATTTTTGGCACCACACTGTTAGGCAGTTTTTTGAGAACCTCCAAAAAGAAAGCTTGATTAACAATCTGACCTGGTGGACGAATTCCAAATGGACTATCCCGCTCACATTGAAAAGAGAGAAAGAGAGCATCATCTTGATCTTTGATTTCACTTGACAATTTTTTTTGTGGACAAGGTGACAATGGTATCTTCCACTCGATTGATGTTTGCTTTCAAGATTGTAAGAATAGCACTATGATCTTGGAAAAAATCTGCGTCTCTTTGGAGCTGTTCTTTCAAAGCAAAGCGTGTTTCCACTGGACATTCTGTCCTGGTCAGTCAGAACTGAGGCACAAATGTCACAACAATCCTTCCTTTTCCCAAGTCTTCCATTAATATTTGCTGAATTGAAAAAAAAATGTGAATTGAGCTCCAAGATAGTCAAGACAACTTCCCCATCTCGTCAGTGTTCCATTGTTGGTCTTTGAGAAAAAATGCTCCAATTTTGTGGAAATTTTCTTTTTTGGGATGTAGATCGACATCCAGAAGGTTTGTCACTAATTGACATTTCACCTTTTTGAAATGAAAAAACCACTCATACACTTGAGTTTTTCCCATACATTTGAGTTTGTGGCAGTCATGTACCTATGTCAATTTCATGATTGAGATGTAGGGGTGGAGTCTAGCCTGTTAATCTGGAGATAG
>PVJH01041374.1:0-15041 GCA_004026705.1 Nesogale talazaci | reverse complement strand
TTTGATTTGCATTTCCCTTATGGCTAATGATCAGGAACATTATCTCATATATTTATTGGATATTTGGATTTCTGCCTCTGTGAAACTTCTATTCAGGTTCTTTGTCCACCTCCTCAGTGGGCAGTTAGTTTTGCTCTTTTTGGAAGCTAGCAGGGTATTGTAAATTTTAGTAATGAAATATTGATCTGTAATTACTAAAGATACATTCCCAGTCTGTGGGCTCTCTTTTTACTCTTGCTGAATTCTTTGAATGTACACAGGTGTGTTATCTTCAGTATACCCCACTTGTCAATTTGTGCATCCTTGGTGTTTGTGTCCTTCCCTATTTCTGATAGTCTGTATATTTCCTGTGCCAAAGTTCTCAGGTTGGTCCCAATTCCCTCATTGATGGCCCTAATAGTTTGGGCTTTTACCTCAAGGTCTGAGATCCATCTTGTGTCTGTTCTTGTGCATGGAGTGAGATAAGAACCTTGCTTCATTTTTCTACAGATAGATATCCATTTTTTCCAGCACCACTTGTTGAAGAGGACAACTGTTTCCTATTTGATATTTTTGGGGTCCTTACCAAAGGGCAACTGTCTGTATGCTGATTATTTTTTCTGAGGTTTTATTTCTTTTCCTAGTCTGAGTATCTATCGTTATACCAGTACAATGCAGTTTTGACCATTATCGCTGTACAGTATGTGCTAAAGTCAGATAAAGCAAGCCCTCAAACTGTGTCCTTCTTGAGGAGTTCTCTGCTAATTCTGGGCTTCTTTCTTCTACATATGAAGTTGCTAATCATTTTTCCATTTATTTGAAGAAAGATGAGGGTAATTGTTTAATTGCATTTAACTTATTCAGGGCCTTGAATAGAATGGACGTCTTTACTATATTGAATCTTCTGATCCACAAGCATGGGGCATCCTTACATTTGTTAGGTCACTCTTTGATTATTGTGATAGTGTTCTGTAGTTTTTCCTTGTGTGTACTTTTTGTTCTTTTAGTCAGATATACCCCTAGATATTTTAATTTGTGCTTGCCTATTGTGAAAGGTACCACCTCTTTAAATCTCCTTTTCTGTAGACTTATTTGATGTGTAGAACAATCCAATAAACTTATGTTTGTTGATCTTGTATCCTGCCACTCTACTATTCTCCTCTATTGCTTCTAGTGCTCCCCTTGTGGAGCTTTTGGAATTTTCCATGTATAAAATCACATCACATGCAAATAACGATATTGTTACATCATCCTTCCCCAGGTGAATAACTTTATATCTTTTTTTGCCTTATGTTGTTAGCTAAAATTTCTAGTACAATATTAAATAAGAGTGGGGATAAGGGGCATCCTTGCCTGCTCCCCCTTTTCAGTGGGATTGTACTGGTTTTCTCTCCATTGACTAACACATTGGCTATAGGTTTTTTATATATATCATGCATTGTCTTGAGGAACTTTTTTCCATTTTTATCATCTTGATTGTCTTAAGCAGGAATTTTTGTTGGATGCTGTCGAATGATTTTCCACATCTAGCGATATTATGTAGTTCCGACAGTTTTTAATGTCAATGTGGCGAATGACATTAATAGTTGAGTTAGTCCGGGTACACTAGAGAAACAAATTTATAGACACATGCTTATGGATATAAGGGAGAGGTTTATACACAAGGGAAATGGAACATTGAGAAAGCATCCCAACCCAGTCCAGTCCAAAGTCATAAATCCAATATTAGCCCATATGTCCTATGCCAGTCTATAAGTCTCCTTTTGACTCATGAAGCACATGCAGTTGAAGCATCCCAGAGCTGACAGGGGTCTCCCCATGGCTCCTCACTTCCAGGGCTTAGGGTCCATCAACAGCATCCAATGGTGATAAAAGCAACTCAGTGCTGGCATTGGGCTCCATGTGGCTTCTCCATCTTCAGAGGTCTCGTATTATCAGGGTAAGGCCTTGTGGCTTCTCCTCCAGCTCCTTCTCCAGTTCCTAGGATGCTGCCATCTTGTCTTGTCAATGGGTTGTCATCTTGGAGACAGAGTCAAGTCTCTCTTCTCTAACTGGGAAATACTGCGAGACTTCCCAGAATTCTCAGAAGAAAGCCATGCCCACATAAAGGCCTCATTGGCTATCTCCAGATTAACAGGCTATACTCCACCCCTACATCTCAGTCTTGAAATTGGCATAGGCACATGACCGCCAGAATGGTCCTTTTTATGTTGAACCATCCCTGCATCTCTGTTATGAGACCTACTTGCTCATAGTGAATTGTTTTTTATGCTCTTCTATTCTGTTAGTTAATATTTTGTTAAGGATTTTTGCATCGATATTCATTAGAGAAGTTGGCCTGCTGTTCCCAATTCTTTGAGATCTTTGTCTGGTTTAGGTATCAGAGTGATACTACCTTCATAAAAGTAATTTGTGAGCTTGCGATCTTTTTCTAGTTCTGGAAGTGTTTGTGCAGGATTGGTTTCAGTTCTTCCTTAAATGTTTGATAGAATTCTCCAGTAAACCCATCTGTTCTAGGGGATCTTTTCTATTTCTTCTATTGATATGGGTTTGTTGAGGTTCCTGATGGCCACTGGGGATAGTCTAGGGAGGGATTGTTATTCCAAGAATTTGTCCATGTCTCCAAGTTGTTGAATTCATTAGCGTACAGAGCTTCATAGTACTGTATAATTATACCTTTGATTTTACTAGGGTCTTTTGTAATGCCCCCACTTTCATCCCTCATCCTTGTTATTGAATTGTGTTCCTTCCTTTCTTTTGTTAAGTTTGTGAGATGTTTTTCGTTTTGATTTATCTGTTCAAAGAACCAGCTATTAGCTGCATTAATTTTCCAACATTTTTTTTCATTTTCCCTCTCCTGAATCTCAGATCTACTTTTTTATTATTTCTTTTCTTTTACTATTAGTTGAACTGTCTTATTGGCTGTACTCCAATTGCTGTAGGTTTTATGCCAGTGTATCAGTTATAAGTCTCCCCTTTTTTATGTGTGCATTTAATGCTATGAAACTTCATCTGCCTTCATGAGTGCCTTTGCTGTGTCCCATAGATTTTGATATGTTGTATTCTTGTTCTCATTAATTTCAAAAATTTCCTAATTTCATCTCTAATCTGGGCTAATATGCTCTCCTTTTACAACAGGAAGTTATTCAACCTTCAGCTGTTTACCCTTCTTTTATTTAACTTCCTTTCATTGATTTCCAATATTATGGCACAGTGGTCTGCAAGAGAGGACTGTACAATATTAATTAATTTAAATTCATGCAGATTCGATTTATGTGGTCTAATATGTGGTCTATCTTCAAATATGTTCCATGTGGAAATGAAAAGAATGTGAATTGTTTTATTTGGATGAAAAGCTCTATAGATATCTACCAAGTCATATTGTCCAATTGTAGTGTTTACATCTTTAGCCTCCTTGTTGGGTTTCTTTCCCAGATCTATTTTTCTCAGAGAATAGTACATTCCAGTCACCTACTATAATTGTTGAGGCTGTGATTTCTTTTTTTCATCTTTTGGAACATTTTATTGACATATTCAGCAGGACATTTATTAGGAGTGTAAATGTTTAGAATACTTAGTGGTTCTTTTTTATCATTCCCTCGAGTATTACATAGTGTCCTTCCTTGTCTCTTTTTATGCTTTGCATTTTGAGGTCAATTTTATCCAAGATTAGGATTGCTACACCTGATTTTTTTGAATTGCTGTTTTCTTGGTATCTTTTTCTCCAGCCTTTGATTCTCAGCATATTTTTTTCTGTGATCACCATATGTGTCTACTGTAGGCAGTGGATTCAGGATTTGTGTTTTCTAAGCCAGTCTATTAATCTCTGTCTCTTAAGACCTGAATTCAATCCATTGGTATTCAGGGTTATTACAGATATCTGTGCCCTCTGTGTTATCATTTTATCACTCTTGTGTTGGGTGTTTTCCAATCTCCATGGATTTTGTACATGTATGTTTGTGGCTCTTTCTTGCCTTTCTTCCATCGCTGAGCCAGAGTTATCTTGGGGGCTATTATCCCTTTGATGGTCTCTGGGTAGAGTCGTTCTGTGTGGCAGTCTCTTGCATATACTTGGTGATTGTTGTTCTTCTGCCCCCAGTTGGTCGGTGAGAATGTTTTGTAGGACTGCGTTCCCTTTAGTACACTCTTTGAGATTTTCCTAGTCTGGGAAGACGTCTCCATCAGTTTTGATAGTTAATTTGGCTAGATAGAGTATTCTTGTGTTTGGGTGATTTCCCCGCAATTTTTGGAATATGCTGCTCCACTCTCTCCTCTTCTTCATAATTTCCATTGATAGGTCTAATGATATCCTTATCTGCTTTCCTTTATATGTGATTGACAGGTTTTTCCAACCTGCTCTCATAAATTTTATCCTTTTCCATGTAATTGGATAGTTTAACAACTATATGTCTAGATGCTTTCTTCTTAGAGTTCAGTCTAGCTGGTGTTCTTTATACCTCCTGGATGTTTGTCTGGTTTTCATTCATTAAGCTAGGGAAATTTGCCTCCAAGCATTCCATCACTATTTGGGATGTTGATTTCCTTGATGCACCTTCCTCCGGTAGACTGATAGTTCTAATGTTGTTCTTTTTCATGGCATCAGACATAGTTCTGAGATTTTCTTCTTCTCTGATAGACTTGTTAGACTTTTCCTCATATTTATTATTTTCTGCTTGCTAGTCCTCTGGACTCACTAACCTAGTTCTCTGTTTCCTCCATTCTCTGCTGTTTCCTACATTCTCTGGAGGAAATCAGAACATTTACCATTAGTTTTTGTTAGCTCACCCCTTAGTTCTTGTAGTTCCTTTTAGTGTGTGGCCTTTATCTCTTTTATGAATTCTTCCTTCTTTTGTAATGCATCACTCAAGTCCTGTATACATGTTAGCAACATTCTGAAGATTTATTTCTGTTTTTAATCAACATCCACATTTTCTGTGACTGCTGTTAGGTCCAGCTGGTCTTCTTGCATTGGATTTGATTTCTCTTTTCTTGTTGACACTGTGGAAGCGTTTTTTTGTTTTTCTTTGGTTTATTGTAACTAGGTGCCATTTTGCCTGGTGTCTCAGAGCCCTGGACTTTTTCTTTGGAAGGCTGGTGTTGGGTTTTCTGTAGGATGCTTTTAGCCCACTGCTGGTTCCCCTCTTGACTTCTCATATGCTTTGTGCCAGTTTTCCTCAGGCCTCCTCAGGAACTTTTTGCAGCAGGGCATGTTGTGGGGCTGGCAGAAAGTGCTGACTGAGTACAGGGGATTGGATTTAGAGGATGGGTTGAGGATTGGGCATTCTGATCCTGGCTAGGGTCAGTTTCCACAAGGACATGTATGGGAAGGGACCCCTGTCACTGGCATGCAGGTTCACCACTCAGTCAGAGCACAGAGTAGAGGGTGCGATTGAGCTGAGAGATGGAGACGTGCCATGGGCTAGTTCCTAATGAAGGGTCCCTACTGCCCAGCTGGAGTAAGATCTGCCACACTTGTGCCTGCTGTCTGGAGGGTCCTAAACATAGTTGCTGTGTGGAACTTTCTGAGAGTGTGTGGTGTTGGGGGGCACAAGTCTGGCAAGGAGGGGACAGGCTGGCACTGAGCACAAAGGCAGACAGAGGGACAAAATCCTTTGGCTGATTTATGTGCACCTGGACTTGGGCCACCTGAATGGGGGAGGGGCTGTTTGGTTGCTCAGCTCATGATAAGAATCTCTGAGAGTAGGGGGTGGGGGTTGTGGTCTGTGAGCAGTGTCCTACAGGACGTGGGAACCCTTGGTGGGGAGGACTGGCTGGAGATTTGCACAGATGCTGATACAATGCAGACCTCTCTGCCCCCTGGTCCCAGAGTGGTTGCCCTGAACTCTACCACAAATAATTGGCAGCATCTGTGTGGAGTATAGGCAGCTGTGGGTGGGTGACGATATCTGTGCGGAGTCCCAGCATCCGTGGGGTAGTGGTGTCCGTGTGGGGTGCCGTCATTCAGTTTGCGCCAGATTCTGGTTCAGAGGAGGGCTCTGAATTTTCTTGGGAGTCAACAAACCAATTTTATAGCCCCACCCAGAACCCAGTCTCCCCCACTCACCAATCTCCAGGAGCTCTGGGTGTGAGCTTCCTATCTGTCCACCATCTTCCCTGGGTCTCCAGTGATTTTTTTTTAAGAGAAATGGATCCTCATAAATATTCACCATTTTACCCTAACTTTAACCCAACAGCCTGCATTACTCACAGACTACCCTTGTCATTAGGATAGGACTGAGCTGTCTAGAGAGAAAGTGGAACATCCCAAGAAAAACTGTCTCCCAGGAATTTGTTTCCTTGTCCCACAACTCAGGCCAACCTCATGCATTTCTAGCAACCTCCCCATGGATCACATGGAGGAGTTGCGTGTCTATAGTCAGTGCAAAGGATGAAGGGTAGACAGAGACTGAATCCCAGGACACAGGTCAGATAAATCCCCTCTCCGGATCTCTGCTCAGCTGCTTCTCCTTCTGCTTCCATGAACACAGCTCACGTGAATTGCCTGCAGTAAAACATGGCAGCAGAATTCCAAGTCACATGTGAAGGTCAGATTACTTAGGCCTTCATCCTTCCCATGGAAGTCAGAGATGTGTGTGGAGGTGACATCCTTCTGTTTTGTGTGTGTGTGTGTGTGACTTGAATGTCCTACCCTCTGAGCATTTTCAATGTGAAAAACAGTGCTTTTCATCTTAGAGCATTTTTAGATTCCCCCAACCCCTTAGCCCTAGGTGTGATAATGCAGGTAGGTTGTTATAGACCAGTCAGTGTTGGACAAGTCATTGCTATTTGTAGTTTCCATGTCTGAAGATATCAAGTTTCTTGATCTATCAGGCTCTCAGAAACAAAGTCTGTATTATGTGACAAAGAAGTCTAGTGATTACAGGTTTAGCAACAACCCTGTGGTCACAAATCAGTATACTGCAACCATGATAGCTCAACCAGCTGAGTGTGTTATAACTGAACAATGTGAAACCTGAGGACACTGGCATGCATGATGTTAGAAAAGTCCCAGCGGAAACAGTGAAGGGGAACTAGTCAAGCATATCAAGTGCCAGGAGAGGGAGCTCAGGGTGAACGGGACAAAGTGTTTGCCGTGGGAGCAGGTTCAGGGTGCTGAGTGCTTGTTTCCTCTTGTGTCTAGACTTCCCCATTTACCCAAGTTGAGAGCCTCTCCAGGGACTCCTCAGCAAGTACAGTTCAAATAAATTTTATTTTCTGCAGGAAAGATCCTGAGAATCAAAAAAACATGGTTCTTTCTGAAAAGACAGTGGAGAAAAAAGTCAAACTTGGGATAAGTGGAAATCAATCCCAGAAGAACCAGTGATCTCTCTTTGCCATTAAATTCTGACTGAATGTGCTTCTTTCAACAATTCAGTTTTTCTCCATCCTTATATGTTCCCCAAATGACAGTAGGTTGAAGCCATATGTGTGTACATCCCATCCCAAATACCTCTTTGAAAGACAAAACAACACAAAACAGAACATATTTTTTGTAATTCTTTAAATAATTTATGGTTGTATGTCATTTTGCAAGTTGGATGAAATGAAATTTTGAGATTCTGAATAAATCATCATAGTGTCTCATGGTCATTGGAACACCTATAGTCTTAGAAAGCATAATTCCCTAGATTCCCTCACTTCCTTCAGCATTCCTCACCCAGCCTAACCTCCCTGTAAAGATATGATGATCTTAGCTTCTATTCTTTTTCATTTTTAATCCTCAAACATCCAATATTATTTTATAATCCCTACATCTAGGTTGAATTCTCTTCATCTCATTTGCTTCCTCAGTCACTTTATCCTTTCCTTTCTATTCTCCTACTGTAATCCCTCCTAACTCACAGCTGTCCCAGGTGACAGCAGGGTTGAGTAAACGTCTGTTTTTAATATTAGAAACATTTTCAATCACTTCTTACAGTGCACAAGAAATACCATAGAGAGGTCCCTGCAGGTCTGCTTTTCATGCAGTGTAATAGGAGAAATCACATACTGGTAATCTGCCAGTAGGACCAGCTCATAGAGCCTTGGATTCAGACACAAGTGGATTTCCTTTCATTAACACAGCACATTAACACAGTAGCGTAGAGGCTTAACTGAGTCACAGACTACAGCTGGTTGTCCATTTCCTCTGTGTAGCTCTTACTGCATTTATGATGATCTGTGCTGATACCACATCAGCCAGTGCCCACATCCTCTCTCTTGTTCATGAGTCAGCAGTGAAAGAGTGATACATGCTCAGAGTTCTCTTAGCCTGTCTTACAAGGTGTCAGAATTCACCTTCACCATTACCTTTCCATTTCCTCATTGCATGCTCTGTTACCATTTGTCCTTCTTTCTTGCCCTGTCTGCCTTTTATGTCTATATTTCGGACAAGTACTGCTCTTCTGCTCTCAGATGATACATAGACCATGAAGCAGAGTAACCCTGATCATCAGGTCTTAAGGATCTGTGGTGGGTGGTTCATAAATGTTCACTGGGACAAAAATATTCAAATGCAGTCCCTCCCATCTGATCATGAAAAGCACTTGATGCTGTGTGTGTGCAGGTCCTGGAGGAGCCTCCCTGTCCTGGGCTCTTTGTCACTGTCCACATCATGGCGACCGCTCTGATCTGGGTTTCCCTTCTCTTCACTGTCAATGGTAAAGTCCCTCCTCATTGGATCTGCTCTACCTGCTGCTGTTTGGATTAAGCTTAATCTCTCTTCTCTGTGTACAGGTGACCTGTGTGAAGTTCGGCTCGTGGAGTCTGGCGGAGATGTGACACAGCCTGGAACTTCTCTGAGCCTTTCCTGCAAAGCCTCTTGATTCACCTTCTCTGATTATCAAATACATTTGGTTCGGCAAGCTCCAGGGAAGGGACTGGAGTGGGTGGCACTAGTGAGCAAACCAAGTGGAAGTATTCAGAAGTACTCTCCATCAGTTCAAGGAAGATACACAATTTCCAGGAACATCCCCACAAACACTGTCTCTCTAAAAATGACAGGCCTGAAAGTAGAGGACACGGTCGTGTATTACTGTACAAGAAACACAGTGTGTGGAAGTCACAGGGAGCCCAGACACAAACCTCTCCTGCATGAGAGGGGTGGACCTGCACCTGGTACTCAGCTGACATGCAGTAAAGGAACCCAGTCAGGAGCAGGTGCAGAGGAAGTCCAAGATTTTCTTTTTATCTCCCTCTTTATTGTTTACATTCAGCCAGAGTCTTAGACAAGAACATAAGTGTTTGTCCTTTGCAATGCCTGTTATTCTTAGGAAAAAAGGTTATCATGGAAGAGTGATTCAGTTCATTATTTAAACCTTCATTTTTTTCTAGCAATAATTTTAGGTAAAATTTTGCTGATTAGGAAATCATGTTTCCTCAATCAAAATCAAGTAATGTGTCATTGAGTTGGTTCCTAATTATCCTAATATTTGGCATGCCTAATCACATTGCTACAGTGTCATTACATCTTGTTTATCCTCTATTCAGAAAGTAAAATGCCATACAAAAGGGATTGGCCCCTCCTGAAATTTTGTACAGAGTTTCTTACATGACTGTCAACATTCATGCTTCTAAGGAATGTACATGTTGTGATAACGCTGTCCTTGTAGTCCATGATATCTTCAATAATCCTCAACACCTAATTGTCAGGATAGACTCTGTATCAGTCTTCTTTAATCATTGTGCAGCTTTCCAAAACATAGAGATTTTCCATGCAGTACAGTTGCTTGGATCAGGTTCACATTAGTTCTGGATTTAACCACATTGCTTTTTAATCTTTAAAATAGATGTTTTATAGCAGTGCATTATAAGACTGAGGCTCTGAGTTCATAGATGTATTGGCCTTGAATAATGATAAGTATAAAAGCAATATTTTATTTAATAAAATTTCCTGTAACCATATAGAAATTTTTGTTCATATACATGTCTGACTATATTTGATGAAAATATTCATTGTTCTTGTTAGATGCCATTGATTTACTTCAATAATTGTGCCCAATTGGGAAAAACTAATAGCATTCCCCTTGCAAACAGGAGCCAGACAAACATGTTTCCCATCACCACTCTTATTAATCTTTATGCAGGAAATCTTAGAAATATTATATAACAAAGTGATTTAAGAGTAATACAATTAGGCAAACCAAAAGTAAACTTCTCATTATTCACAGATATAATAATCTATATATAAACAGAGATGAGACAATGTCTGCTTTAAGTAATCAAAATATTCAACAATGTGGCAAGATATTAGATTGTCACAAAATAATAAAATGTATTATTGTACACTAATGAAGAGAACTCTGAAAAAATGAAGAAAACAGTATAATTTACAATAGCCACAAATAGATGAAGTACTCAGGGTTAAAACAATCCAGTGAAATAAAATATGTACACAACGAAAATTATGGAACATTGCAGCCAGAGTGTTCCTTAGAGTGAAGGACAACAAAACTTTAGCTCAGATACGTTGGAGTGAAGAGCTGCTGACATAGACTGTCATGCTGTGTATGATGGTCAGCGTACAGGAGAAATACCCTCCACAGAATGGATTGACACAGTAGCTGCAGCAATTGGGTTCAAGCAATAGAACACTTCGGACAGTAACAAGGACTGGATAGTGTTTCCTTTTGTTGTGCATGGAGTTGCTGTAAGTCAGAAAACTAATCAATGGCATCTAAGAACAGTAAGAAATGAAAAGAGACCTACATAAGTGGAAGATAAGCCCATGTTCATGGATAAGAGTTAATATCATATAAATATAAATTTCACTGAATACAATCTTTAATTCCAATAAAATAATTAAGAATTAATAACTTTAGCCTATAATGAAATGTTAAAAGTAAATATCAACTTCATATAAGCAGGAACGATTTGCAGGATAAGCAATGAACTGCCAAAATTATCAAGAGTGATTTAAGAGACTTCCCACTCCCAAACCTCAAAAATGATCATACAGCCACAGAAATCCAAATTGCCTGGTATTTTGGAAAAGCATAGAAAACCCTTCAGTCCGAGGCCAAAAAATATACTGAATAGGAAATAATCTTACGTTTCAGCAAGTGGTGATTGCAAATTGGATTTCCATCTGCACAATAATAAAGCAGGACTCATATCTCATTCCATAAATAAAAACTAACTCAAGATTGATTAAAAAATAAACATAGTGGGTCTCAGGAAGCATTAAAGGACTACAGCAATGTGGCATGTTTCATTGGTGCTATACTGCAGCCTGCCTAGCTCGTCCCTTTCTTGTAACCTTTCTGTGAGGAGATGTCCAATTGTGTACAGATGGACTTTGGGTCTCCACTCAGACCCCTCCCATTTGCATCAATATGCTTGTTTGTTTTTAGTCTTAAGATGCCTAGTTCCTGATCCTGTCAACACTCTGTGGTCACAAAGGTTGGTGTAGTTTTTCCATGTGGACTTTGTTGCTTCCTAGCTAGATATCTACTTGTTTATCTTCAAGCCTTTAAGATCCAAGATGTCATATTTTTCCTTTTTTTTTTTGCATCACCGCCCTTTGGTGGTCATGGGAGCTACCCCACCTTGTTCCTGAAGAGTAGCTGCTGGATTTGAACTGCCAAGCCCGTGGGCTGCTGTTCTGCACTCAACCACTTATGCCACTGGGGCTCAGTCAATGTTATATTTGTAATAGTTGGGCAACCTCTACTTTATTTATCACGTTTGCTTCTGTAATCATTTTATCTTCATTGTGTCAGGAAGATGAACATCACCGAATACTATGCCATTAAGACAAACTCTTCTTTCTTTAAGGGGATACTTCAGTAGAGGGCCAAAGTCATTCTGCTACCTTAATAAATAACATGTAAGTATATGTATGTATATCTATGTCCCTATCATTATATAAATATGTTTACATATATCTATGCACCTATATTTATAATGCTATAGGAGTGCTTTGCCTCCCAGTTCATTCATCTAGACCTTTAATGCATCACTTTCCACCCATGATCACGACTCCAGTTCTATATAACAAATCCGGCTAGAGCAGAGCATGTACTCTGGTACAGTTGTCTGTGCCAGTGATTTCTAAGAGCTCTCAACACATGAAATGCAGGACAGATGAACATCTCAGGAACGATAATGGGTGTAGCGATAGCATGAGGGTAGGAAGAAGAAAGGGGTAACCGATTACATTAATATATAATATCCCAGTGCTGAGCCCCGGTGACGTAGTGGTTGTGCATGGAACTGTGGCCCACTGGGATGGAGGTTCAATTCCAGCAGTGGGGCTGGGCCTCCTACTCCCACCACCGGAGAGCAGTGATATATATATATATATATATATATATATATATATATATATATAAATATCCCTCCACCCAGGGTGATGAAAAACAGAAACATGGATTAAGGAGGCAACAGATAGTGTAATATATGAAAATAACCTATAATTCTCAAGAGTTTTAAGGGTGAGAAGGTATGGGAGGGAGGGCAAAAGTGATGCCAAGTGTTCAAGTAGAAATAATGTTTTGAGAAGGATGATGCTGGCATATGTACAAATGTGCTCGAGACAATGGGTATAAGGACTTTTATAAGTGCTTAAGAGCCCCCAAAATATGATTTTTTTAAAAAAATCCAGCACTACAAAGATCATAAATGGGAAAATAGATACAAACATAAGGACCCAGTTGCAATGCATACACATATTATAAAATATGTTAAAGGAAATACAAACAATAGAAGATAAAATAAATGGCTAGTCTTACTTAGCAAAGACATATTTGTGTATCAAAACATTCAATATGAGAAAAAATGTTAGCCACAAATTAGAAAACAATCCTAAGCAATGACACAATGAACAAGGAACTTAAATCTAAAATCTAGAGAATGCTATAATACCACAATAAAATGAATAACTCAATTATGAATTCAGAAAAAACCCGCAGACCATTAACTAAAAGGGACACTCACATGGCAAACAGACATGAAAAATGTTCATAATGATCATCCATGAAAGAGATGCAGATTTTTAACAAGCAATGAAATGGTGACTGCAACAACAAGAAAACAACATCCAGAAAGTATAAATAAATAACAAAAGTGAAAAAGCTGTGACTAGTTCAAGATCTGTTTGTTGATGTCAAGGAGTGGCCTCTGTTCGAGTCTGGTGGGGTTCCATGCCCTGGCTCCCAAGTCCATGCTTGGCACTCCCTCAAACCCTCCATACTCTGCTCCCTCCAATGCTGTGTTGCACGCCCTTAGTGCTTTCCTCTGTGTTCTTACCAACTATTTGTATTTTCATCTCTGACACAGTATTCTTTTATTTTTGGGGGCGGGCATCACTGCCCTCTGGTGGCCTTGGCAGTTACCCAGCTTTGCTCCTGGAGAGCTGCTGCTGGGTTTGAACCTCCAAGCCCATGGTCTGCAGTCCCACACTCAACCACTGATGCCACAGGGGCTCAGCCCCATAGTATTCTTTTATCCTTGCTACTTAATTTTTTTTCTTTATATTGCTTCTGTTTTTCCCCAGTTTGATAAGCACAGAAGGGTAAAGGCATAGAGATAAGTACTAAAGCAAGGGTGTATAAGGGAGTTGGGGTGAAAGTGGAACTTAGAGAGGGCAAGGGGGTTGAGTGAGCAAGCAATGTATGTGCGATGGAGGAGGGAGCAGTCTTTAGAATTGATGATGATGACACAGCTCTTTTAAAAATTTATTTAACCTACCGGATGGGTGGAGAGAAGGTGGGGTAGAGATGGAACCAACTGCAAGGATCTACGTATGACCTGTCTGGAGGATGGGCATGGGGGAGTGAGTTGAGGGAGCTGTCAGACAGGGTAAGATAAGACAGAATAATAATAATTTATAAAGTATTGAGAGTTGATGGGGGAGGGAGAGCAGGGGAACAGGGGAGGGGTTGGAGGAACTGACACCAGGGACTGGGGGAAAGGGCGGATGTTTGAAGAATGATGACGGCAGAGGATGTGCGAGCTTTCTTGTCACCGTATGTTTATTTATGTATTGGAAACATAATGTACGAGCCCCTAATACAATTATTTTTAATTAAAAATAATGACTTAACTGTGGTGACAGAAGTAAATCTTCTTAAATTGACTGGGGTAATGAGTATTCAGCTCTGCTTGTTATGATTGAACTACTGAATGGTGTGATATGTGGATTACATGCCTATAACACTGTTAAACTTGTTTTGAATGAATAAAATTTGTAAAAAGAGATTCACAGATGAAGATATCCTTGGGCTAGGAGACAAGGACTTAAAAATCAACAATAAAGATTTTTTTTAATAAAATAGAGGGGAAGTAGGTGGGGAAAAAGATAGGTAATTTGTCCTTCAGGACAAAGAACCCAAATATATTGTAGGTTTAATATGGAGAGGCTCCGGTAGATGAGATGGAAGACTTCTCATTTTCAGAGCTAACTCATGCCTCTAAGAGCTATGCAGATATAACTTTAACAACATCTTGGGCCAAGTTGAAATCAAACAAAATAAAACCAGGATCTTGGGGGTCAAAACTTCCAAGTGTGCACTGCTAGACCAGAAAACGTTGACCCTATATATCCACTATTGGTAAATGCCAATGCTACATGGCCACATATAGACTTAACCGGGCTCCAAGAAAGTAAAACTTACCTCAAACATGGTAGGAAATGGAAATATACATGGATCAATACTATGAAATCCATTGGATCAGATATAAATGTCCTCAGGAATTTTCATTTCTAGCAGTATTAGTCACACCATTTACATAGAAAACCTTATATGTCCTTGTTTCAGACCAGGCAGGTAGAGTTGCCATTGACGAATCACAATGCACTGAACAATGTTGTAGTTAAGATTTCTATGGACTATTTCATCACCTCAATATGCATGAAGCTTCCCATGTAGTGATTTACCTACTAAATACCCTCTCTTACTATCTTAGCATTCCTCCTGAAAGGAGTCTCTGCTCTTCCCTCAGAAGCTACATTGCAATACAAGTGAGGAGATCACAAAATGCCACAGGCCCTGAAACAAGTTGGCATATTCTTATGTTATAAATACACACAGCACATGACAACCATACCTCACTAATTACTTATGTATATAAAAGAATATATG
>PVJH01041373.1:0-15018 GCA_004026705.1 Nesogale talazaci | reverse complement strand
CAGGAAAGCCCCATGACCTCCGAGAAGACAAAACCCAGTCTGGCAAAGGAGAAGAGCTGCTTCTTCAGAGACCGGTTCCTGGCATAACCAAGGATGAAACTCCCAAACTCATCCCATTGCCAGCTGCAGAGACTCCCACTCCCACTGGCAGCTCCAGACCCAATGGCCTTGGCTGCTCTGTCAATGTCCCTTGGGATGGTGCTGGTTTAGAAGACGTCTAGGGAACAGTGAGTTCAGAAAACGTGAAGCTGTCAAGCTTCTGAAAAGCTCATCTGTCAGTGTCTTGGGCTGTTTGCACCAACACAGACAATGGTCGACACAATTGGGAGCTGCTCCTTAATAGGGAGGGAGAGGAGATGAATTTGGCACAAGCATACATTTTGGGGGATGAAGGGCAGTGACAGGGGAGCTGCTCCTAGTGCAGAGAAGATAGGTACATACATCTTTTTGATATGATTGAATTATAGCATATGTGCATGAAATTTCAATAAAACCATTTGTATAAAAGAAACACCAGGTCGTCTTTGACTTACACAGACCTTTGGTGTAGAGCTTTGGTTAACAGACTCACAGCCCAGACCCAGAGTGTCATTGTGAATAAAAGTCTATTAGCACACACCTATGCCTCTCTCTATTGTCTGTTACTGTTTTCACAATCAGTAGGGTTGAGTGTCTCCAAGACTGTATGACCAATGGAATCATACATTATTTTTTTCAGGACTTTTTCAAAAAAGAAATGTGCTGACCCCTGATCTAGGGGAGGGGTCTGGAAGAAAAAACCACAAGACCTGAAATATATAATTCTAAACTATAATTATTGTTTGATAGATGTAATATATTTTTAAATTCACCTTCATGGATAGATTAGAACTACAAACCCTGATATCACAGTGGTGACTTGTCCAGCTGTTAAATAAAAACTCAATCATTCAGACTCAGCCAGCTGCTCTGTGGGAGAAATTTGTCGTAGAACAATCTTATGAGGAAATCTAGATTTGGAAACCTTATAAGGAACATTTCTAGTCAGTCATGTAGGATTACTATGGGTTGGAACTGATCAATGAGAACAGGATTTTAGCTGTGTCAAAAGCCACGTTTTTCAGTTATACTCATTTATTATACTCGAATGACACCGTTTCAAACCACCAACTTTGCAGTCATTCATTTAGTTCTTAACAGCATCATCCAGAGACTCCACTGAGTCTATCTGAAAGATAGTCCACCTGTGGCAGTTACATGGCCTCCTGTCAACTTGGAAAGAATGGAGTCTAGCCTGTTTGTCAGGTCACAGGTGAATGACCTCATTTGGAGATGCAAAGGGAATAAATTGCTCGTGGGAGGCCAGATACGTTCTCTCTGCAAAACATTCCTGTTGACAGGTACATGGAGCTATGCTAATGGCAGCAGAGCCTTGGAGCTGGGGGAGCCACGGAGAGACCCGTGCCAGCCTTTCGAAGCTTCCAATGCCACTGGATCCCCAAGACTTTCCGCTCACAAGTCTGTGATCATTGTTGCATGTATTACATGAGTCTGAAGAGAAATTTCCAGACCAGTTTCAGACATATGAGCTAATATCTGACTTATGGCCTTGATCTGGAGTGACCTCTCAATATATACAGTTGCTCTTTATAGAAAGTTCTTTCCTATTCACATAAGAGTGTCTATGAATTTGCTTCTCTAGACTGCCCAGACCAACACACTGGCCCTCTCAAAACATACACTGCTCACCCCTGGCAGAGTAATATCCACTCCCTATGGAACAAACTCTTTTGTTTGCTTTTCTCTCCAAGATAATGTTTTTTTCTTCTTATAATGCAGCCTTGAATTCACAGATACCAAGGGTAGGCACCGAATCATAAAAAATACAGATTCCAAAAACTATGAGATGAGGAACCCTGGATCAAAATTAATCCAGACTTGAAACTCCCTTTCCAAATGCTCCTGAGTCAGAATTCTTCCTTTTTTGTGTCCTTATAGAGCCCTGCAAAACCCCTCCCTCCCTGCATTGGAGGTTTGTATCTGTACTCACACTGACTTCCCTCAGAGTGTCTACCTCACGGTACTACGTGGACATGAGTGACTTTCAGACTGTCCATTTGCTGTCACTGTGTGTTCTTGGCAATGTCTCTGGAGATGGTAAACCGCCTTTCTTGGGATTTGTATAATATGTAATCACAACAGAACTGGAGAATGGCTGATACAGGTTGAAGAGGTACTAAAAGTGAATCTAAGATTTGCACAGTAGACTCAAAGACACCATGTGCTCTCTCAAATCTCTTTCAGCCGCAACCAGTTGCACATTATAGTTCACATTTGCAAGCACAGTGTATGCCAGTCATGAAAACCATCACACCTCTCCACTGTCTCCATCTCATACCCGCTCATGCAAACTAGCACTCAACAAAATTAATTGTTAAAATAGCTGCCTGTAAAACTCAGTACAGATTTCATGGTGATTATGTGTTCACACAAATTGCTGAATGGGCACACTTGTAGATCATGGTACTGAATACCTTTTCCCAGAGCTGCATTCTTAGTATAGAGGTTTTTTTTTTTTTCAGCCAAAGGAGGGGTTCTAGTTGCAAATCCACCTATTATACATTGAAACTTATGGCTGGATGTTTTCAGAATGCCCCATTGTACACATAACTAAATATCCTAGGAGGATTCAGTACGAATAATATTTGGGAACTATTCCTTGTTATGTGATTGTGACACACAGAATATAGTCCTGTTCATTATTTTATACACTTTATATATAGGTTACTAAAGACAGTATGTATCCTCATTTGCTTAGCTTATTTCACTCAACTTGTTTCACTTATGTGGCAATACACCCATAAGTTTATATCTAGCCAGCATGAATTGATTTTAGTGCTCAAAATTTTGGAGCATGAACACATGCATACCACAATTTATCTGTTTTTAGACATTTATGTCGTTTCTACTTTCTGGTTTTTATAATAAAAGCTACTATTTGGTTGAAACAAGGAGAAAAAAGCATTGACATCCTTATCAGAAATCACAGTAACAATCATGTTCATTCTGCAAACTTTTCTTCAATATAGTTATATAATTAGTAATCTTCAAACAATAATAAGTATCGTATTTTTAGTTAATGAGTTTCCATAAGGATGGAAAAGACCAGGGTATTAACGCAGCTGGAGTAGATATCTTGGATGACATTTAAATTGAAAAAAGACTGGCCTAAAATATTTAATAAGTAATTTAAAGTTTCTTGTGTTAAAGTGACTAGAATCTCCCAGAACAACAGACTTAGGAGAATACTCTATTACAGAACATTCCCTTAAGATATGTGGAGAATAAACAAACACTGATTCCCTTCTCACCCCTGGATGCTGGTTAGGGTTCCAGGAGAGCAATCAGTGACAGAATGCAAACAGTGTCACCTCTCCTGACCCATAACACGATAAAATAAAATCATAAAGGTTGATATTTAATTGCCACAAACCAGAACAACTCTAAAATCATGTCCAGAACCAACTCTCTTAAAAAGTTTAGGTATGAAGTCATTGACCTGAAGAGGAAGAACATAAACATTTTCAGCTGAAGATACTGATGAAAACTTATGCAGCAACTTGGATGAACAACTTGGAAGAAAACGTATTCTGTCCCATGGGAAAAGGTAGGCACAGCTGCTAAACCAGTGGAATCTTTGCAGGAGGAGAGGAACAGTTAGAAACCCATATCACAGGTCCAGGTTCAGGATGCCTGCCCAGGAATGAGGCTCAGTCAAGAGAGCAGAGAAATGTCCCGTGGGCCAAACCCTGCCACAAACATTACCCCCATCAAGTGAAGATGACAGCAGAGTGCATCAGGGGAGTTAAAATCATGATTATCTCTGTGGAGACTGCTAGTGAAGACAAAACCAAACATAAAAATGAGACTTTATAGAGAAATCTGAAAACGTTAGCAGTTTTATTAAAACATTATAAACTGTAATACGCATTGCATATAATTAACTATAATTGGAACTATGGCTATAGTATATTTTCATAAACCTTCATAATAAAAGTCTAGCAATAGTTAGGCCATAATCATTCCAAAAGGGACAGCATCATACATCACACAGTATGCTGATATGTATGGTCATATTGAACATATCCGTCTATCCACAAAAAGTTATGGGTAACACAAAAGAGTAAGAAAAAAATCATAATTGATACATCAACATGAGATTCACACTTGACAAAGAAATGGATTCTAGAAAGTTACATGTGAAACTCAAACCAAATGTGATGATGATATTAAAAGATCTAAATGGAAATGTCAATAAATGTGTTATGAATAGTATTGTAAGCGAGGTCACAAAGGAAGTGATCTAATAAAAATAAAAATTGGAGGCTGAGCCCCGGTGGCATAGTGGTTGTGCGCGGGACTGCGGCCCACTGGGATGGAGGTTCAATTCCGGCTCCCAGGAGCAAAGGCTGGGCCTCCTACTCCTACCACCTGAGGGCAGTGATGCCTAAAAAACAAAAACAAAAAAAATAAAAATAAAAATTTATCTTTTGAGACAATTCTAATAGGAAAATAAATACTACTTCTAGAATATAATCGAAAACATATGTAAGGAAATCAAAGAATACACAGAAAAGTAGATAATGGAGTTCAATAAAGCTCAGACACCTTTCTTTGCACTGGCCTCCTGGAATTACACCGACTCTTCCCAGCCTCATTTCACAGTGATCCATACCTAGTAAAGGTCTCGACAGCAATGGAGGTCAACAATAAATGAATTTGACCATGAGAGGGGTCAAAGATGACATGTACTCAAGACATCAGACTTGGAGTAGAGTCTGTACTCTCACCACTCCATAATATACCAACCCATGGCTGATTTCAGAGAATTTAGAGACAGCACAAGTGAGTCATGATGTCTGTGAATGTTACAAGCCCTTGCAGCTGCACCTAGAGACAGCAAGGCAGGCATGCAAATGAAGCATCCTAAAACCTTCATGTTTCAATCCCTGAGTCACTCACCTCTGAGAGCCGCCCCCCAGAAAATGAAGAAACCAAAATATTCTTGGGAACAAAGTCAGTGATTCCCAAGTATATTATCCAGAGTGAATAAGACATGAACTAAATAATACATCATGAGTCTCTATCTAATGGATTATGTGGGGATTGAATGAGTGGTAACTTCGTAATAAAGTTAAAAGAGTTCATCTGAAATGAGAATGTGGGCTGTTTCCTCAAAGAACACAGTCCTGTCCACCGACTTGGGACCAAGCCCAAGTTCCAGTTTTCCCAGGCCAAAGAAATTGATGAGGATGGTGGTTAAGGAGGTAGATATGGCTTGGGACAGAGAATGAGTTTGGTAATAAAGACAGTGATCCTCTCCACTCAGGGATTTATATATTTATAAGATAGCAAATCCTTATATTTACATTGTCAGATACATACTTCCTTTTCTGCATTATTAATATTGATAGCTACTCAAAAGTTTGAATCTAGGAGTCTCCTTGAATTGAGCCCCAAATGGCTTCCATTCAATGTTTGCCGCAAATGGAATGGCCTTTGTGAGACACTAAAAAAGAAGAGCTTTTGTTCAACAACAACACTGCTCTGTCTATTAAAGAGTCATTCCAGTGTGCAAAGAGTTCATGTCACCTGCAACAATTAACCTTTAACACAGGAAGTGATTTTTATCCAGAATCCCATCATTAGCAATGTTCTTCACGTTTAATTTTCAATCTTGTATGAAATCTTATACCGAAATAGCTCATATACTCTACCTAAAGTTTTGTGTCACTAGATAATGTAAATGTTACTGATAGCATAAAATATATTAGTAGCAGGGCCACCAGAAGTCAGGTGAGGTCATTAACAGGACAAATGTGGCACTTCTGGGTGAAAGTAGAAACAGTGGGCTGACATTCTGTGGGACTGTCAAGGTGACACGAAGCACTTAATGAGGCCATTAGGCCATAGATATCTCCCTGAATCCTGGACTTATACAGAGAAGTTAGTGCCTGTCTTGACATCATGACCAAATGGCTATGGAGGGCAGATACAAAGTATTTGCACCAAGGTGATAAAAGATAATTAGTGGTTTCATGGATTTGCAGATGGAATTACAGAAAAGATTAAAAAATACCAAGCCGGGCTGAGCCCCAGTGGCGTAGTGGTTGTGCGCGGGACTGCGGCCCACTGGGACGGAAGTTCAATTCCAGCTTCACAGAGCAAAGGCTGGGCCTCCTACTCCCACCACCTGAGGGCAGTGAGGCCCAAAAAACAAACAAAACAAAACAAAACAATACCAAGCCACCATGGTTAGAAAAAAGTAACAAAGCCAAAAAACAAAACCAAAAAATATGTGTCATTTGAAGAAGCAATTCAATAAAACAGGCTGACCGACTAGATTTTGATCAATGATTTTGACAAAACATGTGATGGGAGAATGTACTGTCAAATGTTCAGCCAGTCATCCGACATTTAAATAGCTCCCTTTACCTTCACCATGATTCTGATCAGAGAGTATTTACTGAGGGACGCCTGACAGTCATTTCTTGTCCTTAAGGCACAGGCTGTTTGTATAGTCTCCTGTTACAATATGACTGTTGAATTCACAGATATCAAAAGTAGGCACACAATTAATTTTGAGTGAGAGTGGTTCCCTAGGGTAACAGTGAGATTTAGAAGGATCCACAGATCCCCACAGGAAACCAGCCTTGTAGCTCCAGCTGCACCTGCTCCTGGGGCTGAATCCTGTGCTCTGTGTGTACTGAGCGCCCCTTGGGGAGCAGCCTCCTCCCTGCAAGGGAGGTTTGTGTCTGGGCTCTCATTGACTTTTTCTCACTGTGTCTCTTGCACAATAATACATGACTGTGTCCTTGGCTTTCAGGCTGTTCATCTGAAGATAGAGTGTGTTCTTGGAGTTGTCTCTGGAGATGGTGATTTGGCCCTTCACAGAATCTGTGTAGTTTATCTCATCACTATCCTGGTTGATGTCTCCCACCCACTGCAGGCCCTTTCCAGGAGCCTGGCGGACCCAGTCCATCCAGTAGTCACTGAAGGGGAACCCAGAGGCTGCAGAGTGTCAGAGACTCCCCAGGCTTTCTCAGATCGCCCCCAGACTCCACCAGCTGCACCTCACACTGGACACCTGCAAACACAGAGGCACTGTGATTAGACGACACACATACAAACAAACACAGCAGGGTCTACAGAATCTACCATCTAAAGTGGCCAAAATGAATGCCAAGGTTGGTGGAAAATTCATGATGTGACCTCGGATCTAGCTCTTGGGAACAAAATAGAGACAGCAGAGACGCCAGAAGCTGCGACTGTCCTCTGAGTGCCCCCACCTCAGGGACTGTGGCCCGTTTATCAGCAAGCAGAGAGCAGCATCTGCATGGCCTCTGATATTTAGAAACAAATGAGTAGAGGATACTGACAGTTTCTCCCTCAGCCTCAGAGAGACACAAGCACGCTCAATGGAAGACAGAGCTCTTCAAGAGGTTCTCGATCAAGCAATGCTTTCATTGTTATATGTTAGCAATTAAAAAAATAATTTTCAGTTTACAAACTTTATATTCCACAGACAACATACTGTGGTGTAACAGCTCACAGAGCACCTTCTCTCATTTTCCTTAAGATGTGGATGTGCATGAGAACTGTGGACAGTTTTATTATGTTTCTTGTGTGGAAATATTCCTGGTTTTCTTGCTTCCCAGGGAATTTCAATATTTCAGTAATATTTCACTGTGGGCATGAGGTTTTTCATGAAACATGTCCAGAACCCATTCAGAATGGTTTCTACTCTCTGGTTTCTGATCTTTTGTCATGTTCAGAAAAACTGGATGTTTGTCATTTGACTTCATTTACTCGAATAGTCAGTCTTACTTACTGTGTTCCTGTTATTCCACTTAGTTAGCTCACTTTAATTATTTAATTATTGTTTCCCCCCTGGTACTTATGTTGTGGCCTAATCATGCTCATCTTTTTTCAAAATTTTCATTAATTGGAAACAGTGGTGTTCCATTTCAGAGGGTTTTTTTTTTCCCCTATAATTTTATTCGGGGCTCTTACAGTTCTTATAACATTCAACTCATCATTTGTATCAAGCATATTTGTACATATGTTGCCATCTTTATTTCCAAATATTTTCTACTTGAGCCCTTGTTATAACCTAGTCTTACCCCCTCCTTTTTTATAGATCATTTTATTGGTGGCTCATAGAACTCCCATCACGATGAAGAAATACATCAATTGTCTGCAGACCACATTTGCACACTTGTTGTCATCATCACTCTCAAAACATACTCTCTCCACTTAGGACCCCAATACCAGCTCCCCATATTTCCCTTCCCTCCCCACACCCCCTCCTCTATGAACCCTTAATAATTTACATTTTTGGCTGAGCCCTGGTGGCGTAGTGGTTGTGCGCGGGACTGCGGCCCACTGGGATGGAGGTTCAATTCCGGCTCCCAGGAGCAAAGGCTGGGCCTCCTACTCCCACCACCTGAGGGCAGTGATGCCTAAATAAAAAAAAAATAAAAAAAAATAAAAAAAAATAATTTACATTTTTTGTTACTTTTTATATAGTACACTGTCCAATGTGTCCCTTCACTTAGTTCCCCATTGTTACATTCCCCATTTTTATATTACACAAGTGTGTGGTGCTAATAATCCTCACCTATGTTCTTTTCACTTGTGTTCCATAGTTTGTTGTCTTGTGGCTTCATTTGCTTCATTTTCATTCTATCAAGTACAGCCATCCAGGATATGAAAATCATTAAACTCATGTTAATGATACAGATGCTGTAAGTATATCACTGCATGCTTAACTCACACTCACTCAGAGCCATCGAGCCCATGGGGACATGCAGTGACCCTCTAGGACAGGGGAGAGCTGCCCCTGAGCATCTCTGAAACTGCAATTCTTTATGGCAGCAGAAAGCCTGTCTGTCTCCTGTGGACCCGCTGGGTGGTTTTGAACTCCTGAACATTCAGGTCACATCAGATTAATGAGTAACCACACCACCACCATGGTTCATGGATGCATTATGTACATATATTTAATTGTGCTTATGCATGCAACATACATGACTGAGTATTGCTATTTCTGTTGGGTTTTGTTCAAAATATTAAAATATTATTTTCTTGGAGAAAATAATTTGGAGGGAAAGGAAGTCCTGAGTACCACCTAGAAGCTCCTTGCTCCCGTGCCTCCTCCATGGCCCTTGCCCCAGAGCCTGGTTCCTGTGCTTTGAGCAGCCCATGTGATCCCCATAAGACCGATATCATTAATGCAGGGAAGGTTGTGCATAGGATGGCGCTGAGTCCTCACCCTGTTCCTCTCACAGCAGTGGAGAGCTGTGCCTTCGGTGGTCATTGAGCTCAACTGCAGGGAGACTCACATGTGGACATTCATTTCAAGCTTGAGAGGTAACTTGAGATGGGTAATTGCTTTCTTCTAATAAACATTCTGATAACAACTACTCCAATCTCTTCTACAGGTTTTGTTAGAACTAGCTCCAGAAATAGGTAATTACCTGAGACAGTAAATTTTAAGGGAATTCTCTGTGAGAGTTTCATTACTCCACAGTCCAAACACTGATGCTGTACCTGTTACAGGAAATTCAAAATAATAATTGATGATAGCAAATTTAATTTTTTATGTCAAACCATTTTTGTAATATTTTCACACTACTAGAGAAAAGTAATTACTAAGTCAAAAATATCCAAAAGAAAATCTGAACATATGGGAAATCTGTGTCGTTCTTAGAAAACTCTGCCCACAGTGTGATGTTTTTCACCAAATTTTGAGATATTCTGGAAATCAAAGAGGTGAACTGGATGTTAGAAACCCCCCAAAAAGAGAGAAAATGTAGAGAAGGCTCCAATCTTTTCTCAGAAACTGAAGCGATAAAGTCTAATACCTTCCTCTTCTTTGGGATTGCCCTCCATTTAGGTAGACACCAAGGTTCTTAAGATGAAGATCAGAGAAATTTTCGGGACCCAGAAAGCATAGAAATTGCTAAGAAATTCTGATTTCATTAATGCTCCCTCTTTGTAGTGGACATTTATTCTAACATGTCTTCTCATTTCTCTGAATATTCTCTTGCGAGTTAACTCCTTTTTCTTTATCATAACATCTCACTTAATATCACCTGTGGCAGTGGACATGCTCAGACTTTAGAAAGCCAAAATAAGCAAAGGGTATGAATAGGAGCTTGACTGAAGGAGACACTCATGTTGCAAAGTTACAACTGTATTTTTTTTTCAACTTTTTTTTTTTGGGGGGGGGGGACATCACTGCTCTCCCGTGGTGGGAGTAGGAGGCCCAGCCCCACTGCTGGAATTGAACCTCCATCCCAGTGGGCCGCAGTCCCGCGCACAACCACTACGCCACCGGGGCTCAGCCCGATACAACTGTATTAACTCCATTATTCATTGGCCCTATTGTTAGATTGTCTATGTCTGTTTTTGAGATATTTCTTTGGCATGGGTGGTTACAGAATAGCCATGTTTTCTGGAAAGCATTTTAAGCACTCACACGAAGTCATTTTTCATATCTGTACTCAATATCATCTGTGTAGTGATTTCTTGTTTGTTGCTTCCATAGGTATTCATTGTGCATCAAAGAAATGCAGAATTATTGAAAACATCAGCAGTTTCTCTCTGCACCATGCTACACTGAACAAATACCCCGAGAAGTTGTATTAAATGGAAAACACCGCATCTAAGTGTAGTAAACCCTGCTAACAATGTGTTACATGCAGATGACCTAACACTATGTGTTGTAAGATAACATGACTGGGATGCTTACTGATGAAATCCAGGGATTGCTGTTTTCACTGCAAACTAAAATTAAATGTAAAAATAATCCTCACTGTGGAACCAATGGAAATATGGAAAATGGAAATAAGATAGACGTTATGAGGGCTGAGCCCCGGTGGCATAGAGGTTGTGTGCGGGACTGCGGCCCACTGAGACGGAGGTTCAATTCCAGCAGTGGGGCTGGGCCTCCTACTCCCACCACGGGAGAGCAGTGATGCCCCCTCCCCCCCAAAAAAAAATAAAAGTTATGATGGAGTTCATCTCGCTTGGATCTCCAATCAATATTCATGGAAGTTGTAGTCAACCAAATGATGTATATCATTGAGAAAATCTACTGCACAGGATCTCTGTAAAGAGTGAAGAACAAGGAGATCTCTTTGGAGACTAAAGATGCACCTTCCCCAAGCTAGGAAGTTTTCAATTGTCTCATATGCACGAGAAAGTTGGAAAATGAATGAGAAAGATCAAAGATGAAACAACATATTTGAATTACAGTACTGGTGTAAAAATTGATGGTAGGACAGACTGCCAGAAGAATAAACAACTGAATATTGGATGATGTACACTTGCAATGCTTAATGGAAAGAAGTGAGGATATGATTAATTCATCTCAAAACTATGGATATGTGTCAAGGAAGTCAGAACTTGGAAAAGGACATCATGCTTGATAGAGCATAAGGTCATTTTTAAAAGGATGATCTTTAAGAACATAGATTGGCACAGGAACTTCAACAAAGGCCTCGTACATGTCAACTGTGAGGGTGAAGCGAGAACTACGCTTCATTCTGTGTACTCTTGTGTTGCTGTGTTCAATCTGATTTAATAGGACTTAAAACAGCAACATGCCATGCCAATGACAAACATTGCACTCCATGAAGAGGAAGTGAATGCATTCACCTTTCAAATTGTAACCAGATAAGGATAACATTAAATATCAATCTTAATTCATATCCTCCTACAACTCTTAACTATAGTTATCAATCAACAAGTGTAAAATAAAAGCATACCAAAGGGAGACAAAGAAGTAAAACTTTCTATAATTGCTGATGATATCATTCTAAACATAAAGAACCACAATCCCTAAAAGCAAATTATTGAAACTAATTGAAAGGTTAAGCAATTTTACAGGTATAAGGTCAGAATAGGAAAAATAAGTTTGATTTACATGTACCAATGTGGCAAGTTCTGAAAAGGAAATCAAGAAATAAAACTATTTACAATAGGAAAAAATAAATTAGAATAGATATAAGCATAGAAACAAAAGTCTTGTACAAAAAATTTATTTAAAAAACAGTATTCTAGGGCTGAGTCCCGGTGGCATAGTTGTTGTGTGAGGGGCTGTAGTCCACAGGGTTGGCAATTCAAATCCAGCAGCAGATATCCAGGAGCAAGGCTGGGCTTCCTACTCCCTCCAAGGCAGTGGTGCCCCCACCCTCAACAAAAAACCCCAAACGTAGTATCCTAAGAAACCATAGCATACATCAATAGACTAATGGGTCATGTTGATGTTCTGCTACTGTTCACGTTGTTTCAAGTAGCGAAGGTTTCAGTGGTGAGCGGCCACTCCACCTTAGTCTGTGTGAGACTGAAAACTCTGAAGCCTGATTACCCTGGGTGGTATTTGAAATATTACTTGGCATAGTTTCCAGCATGACAGAAACAGACAAACCACCATAATCTGACCAAGTGACAGGTGGACAGTGATATCCACCCTGATTGTGTATAGACTCAACAGACTTGAAGGTAGATCCTCAAAGAGAGACAGACATACCACTATTCATTGCAGCATCAATAACCAAAAAAGCTTCTATAACACAAATATTCATAAACATGCAAAACATGGTAGATACAACATGTACTGCTCTGCCAGTAGAAGAAGTGAAGTCTTGATACAGTAAGGGTGGAGCTTGAAGACATTTTGCTGAATGAAACAAATCAATCACAAAAGGACACATACTGTATGACTACATGTACATAAAAAGACAAGAAAAAGCAAACGTATAGACATCAAAGTTTATTTGTGGTTTAGTAGTGTCACTGCAGAGAGAGCGGAAGTGGAGGGTAGGGATGATGAAAAAACCACCTGGATCATGGAAAGGTACGCTATCAAACAGATTTTTGTAATTGCTGCAATAAGGTTAAAACCTGTAAATAATGACCAGGTTAAAATTGTTGAAAGATATACAAGGGAGCTTCAAAAGGTTTGTGGGAAACTTCCATTCTTTGTAGTTTTGAAGTCGTCACTGGTGCTATTTCTTGCTGCTGACTTGTTTGCTGGCCTTCTCTGCCACCTGCACGACCAGGTCCAGGGCCTTCTTGAAAGCTGGAATGACATGGTCCACTGGTGATTGCTGACCCCCAGGCCCCATACTCACTCAAAGCAGAGCTGCAAGAACCCAGGAGTCAGCAGGAAACTAACCCCCCCCCCCCCAATTGGAAATTCCCACCCCCGAAATCCCAAACCTCTTGCAGTCAGACCCACCTTCGATGAGTGAAAGGAAACAGGGATGCATGGCTGTAACGACAGAGTTTTGTTTACTCTTTTGCCATCTGCCGTGCACGGATTTTTACTTAATAGGTATCGGGATCCGTGGCAAGAACGTCAGCAAGCACAAATCACAACTATATTTATATAAAGAAATATACTTTATTTAGAGATATGAATATAAGATAGAGAAACAAAGTAAGTATAATAGGATAAGCAACATTACAACTAGGCGTTCAGTCTTACAGCAGGAACAAAACAGGAGTCTACACCACAGTCTTACAGCAGGAGCAAAACGGGAGTTCATTCATCACTGTCTTACAGCAGGAGTAAAACGGGAGTTTGTCATCATCACTGTCTTACAGCAGGAGTAAAACGGGAGTTCATCATCATCACCGTCTTACAGCAGGAGTAAAACGGGAGTTCATTCATCACTGTCTTACAGCAGGAGTAAAACGGGAGTTTGTCATCATCACCGTCTTACAGCAGGAGTAAAACGGGAGTTCATCATCATCACTGTCTTACAGCAGGAGTAAAACGGGAGTTCATTCATCAATCTACATGGCGTGTAGCTTCTGCTGCCTCTAAGCTGCTTCTGTTTCTTTCTAATCATTCGGTTTCTGCTTCTACTGCTTCTAAGGTAAGCATCTAAGCCTCTAAGTGTCTAAGCTTCTACACGCCTAAGATTCTACGGTCCTATCAGGACTGGCCTCTCTTTTTAATCAGTGTTCAGACAAAGATGGCTATTTGCACAGGTCTTGCATGGATACCATAACATCTGGTGCTTATATAACTATGCCCAGACCTTGGCCAAAGGCCCAGGACAGTATATGCACCACCAGTGTCTCTTGAGTATTTCAGTAACATCCTCCTATTTTGTCCCAGAACACTGGCCAGGTGTCCAAGAACAAAATAAAGGGGAAAACTTAGGTCATCATGCCTTTTTGTAAGGGCCAAAGCTTTAACCCAAACCTTCCCATAACTTTTCTCTATAGAATGGCTTCAGTGACTTCTTTGTTCTGAATTTTCTCCAGGTCATAGTCCAGCTTCTTTTTCAACTTGGGACAGCTCAAGTCAGGTTGGCCCTTGCTACGACACAGAGGGAAAAGACCCGGCCAGTTCATTAACTGCCAGCCAACTTAGTAAGTTATTCCTGGGGCCCTTCCCCAGGTAAGCAACACAGATGCCTGCATAGATGTTCACATATTACCTCTTGATCCACATCCAGGAAGTTTCCAAGCTTGACTCCATCTTCTTCCCCACACTAAACCTGTCCCCTGAGCCACATATAACACCATCTGTCATGATGCCCACATCACAAAGCTGTGTCAGCTTTATTCTTTTACCCTGTATACTGCTAAATCCTTCTAGTCACTGCCTTCCCCCACCATCTTCCCCCAACCCCAAATAGCTTTCAAATCTCCTGTCAGACCCCACACTAATCCCATGGCCCTGGCTACACCTGATTCTTGAACTACCCCAACAACCTCCTCCCCGCATCCACACCTGCACCCTTTCACCAAGTACCAGGGCCAGGCTCCACACTGAAGCCCATGTGACCACGTCACTGCTTTGCTAAACTCCCTCCAAAGGTTCCCTGCCCTGATCAGAAAGCTGGATGAGTTCTTTGAGGCACCAGGACCTGGCTGGCCTCTGTCCAGCTCCTCCTTCTTGTCCTTTCAAATGTCTGTGCCCCTGAGGCATTTGAAAGGGAGGACAGGCCCAAG
>PVJH01041372.1:0-14974 GCA_004026705.1 Nesogale talazaci | reverse complement strand
AAGTCCGAAGTCTATTTTCAGAATTCCTCAGGGAATTTGTTGCTTTGCTTCCCTCGCTGTTCTGTTGTGCTGTCTTTATGATGCACTGTGTGTGTGTGTGTGTGTGTGTGTGTGTGTTAGACTGGGCACAAGCTGCCCATGTTAGTGCTGTGGGTCGGTAAGGAGATGTTGTCTCCTGGTGAGACTGACCTTATGGTCCTCCCTGAGCATTGATTGCTCTGAGCAGGAATGTCGTCCTCGAAGCGTGGTGGGCCAGGATGCCGTCTATTCTCTCTTTCCCTAAAAGGCTCCTTCTTAGATAGGTCTTGGCCACATGACAGTCCTCAAAGTCAAGACACAGTTCTGCTCCACTAGCAATTCCATGACCCTTCCAATAATTTCTCTTTGAACCAGGCTTTCTTTGACTTGGTTTCTGTCACATATAACTATTGGTCCTGTCATGAACAACACATAGATAGGTTTGGTGGCATCCCTGCTGTTTATGGAGTTTTAGGCCCTAGTTCTTTGGACAGAAAGTGGAAGTTTGCTGCTGTTGCTAAATAGCTTCTACTTACAGAATAAAGAATTGTCATATGGAAATAGACTCATTGCTTTTAGAAAAATATATTTAAAACAAAATGAAGGCAGTTATTGGCACCTCTGTTGGAACTAGTATTATTATAAGCTAAGGAATGTGCATTCATCTGGCAGAAGCAAAATGACAGGAAGCAGCAAAACACTCAGATGGGAGAGCCACGTGGGCCTTGTGTGGAAGAGAGAAAAGGGGAGCTGTAGTGACACTGAATTCAGAATCTAGGCAAAAATGTGGTATTCAGACACAGAACAGATGGGCAAAGGATCCACTTACACAAATAACAGTATGTGAGAGTGATTAACTTCCCTGTCTCCAGAGGGATTTACACAGCACGTCCAGGTGGCCTAGTGGTTGCATGCTGGGCTGCTAACTGCAAGGTCAGCAGTTCAAAACCACCACCAAGAAAGGCAGGGCTTTCTACTTCCGTAGAATCAGAGGCTGGGAAACCCACAGAGACAGGTCGATCCTGACTTACAGGGCCACTATGAGTTGACATTGGCTCCATTGCAGTGAGCTCATTTGAATCAGAATGTAAAGGGGGCCTTTAGAGGTCAACAGAGCTGACCAGTCACTCAAGAGCTCACGCCTGTCATCTACCAACCTCACTGGAAGCAGCTCCTCCCCCTCCATGGTCCATTCCTCACCCAGGCATACTCCTCTGTTGCCGGCTGCCTCCTCAGGAAGTTCTCATCTTCAGCCTATACACTCTTGGATGTAGCGTTGTCTGATTAACTTTGTGAAGCAACATGAAAAGTTTCTTTATTCCTACACAGAAGACCTTGCAGCCTCCCAATTAATACCGCTATCAGTTTCCATGCCTTTAAAGTAATGGACTATCCAATCCCTTCCCTTGTTTCCTAAATGGTACGACTTCAAATACTAAGGCCAAGATGCTGTTTTCTACTTTGTCAAAACCTTTATTGTTTAAGAAAGTCTAAACAATGTGCTCTTGTGGAGCAGCTAATGGTTCTAGTTCAGGGTCTTGTATGCGGGCACAGGCACTCTGTTGGCCTAGGTACTAGTCTTAACCATTTGGCTGGAGCTGAAGGAGCTGCTTCTAACCTCCTACACATGGCTATGGGTGCAGGGCTACTGGTCCTGACTCAATGAGCCCCTCCAAAGGACTCCTTGGGCCATGGCTTTCCCTCGAGTGAGGAGGTACGAGAAGGAGCGCAAGAAGAACAGTCAGGATGAAAGCACCAGTGTTTTAGATATGCTGACCTTGAAAGTGACCCACCGTCACTATTGCTATGAGCTGTTCCCATCCATCCACCCTGGTACAGCATGGAGAAGGCTGAAGAAGGACGTGAGCACCAGGAAGTCAGGAAATGGAATGGGGCAGGCCACCCAGAAGCTGACATTTATTGAACTCTTGCTTCACGCTAGTGGTTTTTCAGGGACCAAGATGAGCTAGGTCTCCACGAACCGTCTCAGTGGTCCAAAGTCGAGGACGCTATTGGCATCACGGCACACTGAACACAGGAGGAAACGGAGGTTTGGAAACATGCAGTCACTTGCCCAAGCTGTCCAGTAAATGAGAGAAGGGAAACTGGAAAGAAATTGATTACAATCCATGGAGTTTTCATAATTAAGAAGCTGGGTCTGAGGCAACAGAAGTGAAAATGCAAGGTAGATGTGAGCTGAAGTCTAACTTCAGAGAAAAAAAAAAACTCTCCTGTATCGCAACCCAAGAGCTCTCTTTTCATTTGGACCGCTCTTAACCGACGATCTCCTAATCATCTTTCTGCAAATACAGATTTGAGCAGAGTTGCAGCTTCTCTCCACATTTGACTGCTTGGTTTGACCAAGTCTCAGTCTTGAGAGGAGAAGGGGAGGATGTGACCAGGTCTTTCTTCCAGAGCCCCCATTCTAGCCGGCACGGAAAGGCAGGGCTAAGTGGCAGCTCCCTCTGATCTCCTGGCTCTGTGTCTGGGGCTTTTCATTCTCTCTCCCCTCTCACCTACACATAGCCTATCCGCAGGACAGACAGCAGGGGGTGGGCAGTGTAGGGCATGACAAGATACTAATTTATGAAATACTAAGTTGTTGAGGGAGGGGGAAGTGGGGTGGGAGGGGAGGGGATGAAAAGCTGATGTCAAGGGCTCTGGTGGAAAAGCAGATGGTTTGAGAAGGAAGATGGCAGCAGGCATGCGAAGGTGCTTGGCACAATATATGTATGTATGTATTGTGATAAGTGATACATGAACTCCCAATAAAATGTTTTAAAATAAACATACAAACAAACAAGGGGTTATGCTGCTCAGGGGCACCACACACCTGCAGGGGATGAGAAAGGGACAGGGCATTTCTTTCCAAGTTTTATAAAACACCCTTTGGCTAAGTGTGCAGGAATAGGTGGGTGGGACATGCAAGCTATTGTTTAATGTCAAAATTGGTGGTTTGAAGAGCCCGAGTCTTGATGATTGAAATTAGAATTAATCACTGTTAATATTTAGCCCATAGAAGTGTCTCCTAGACACAAATATACACACAGAAAATGCCTTAGTTTAACAGTACTGAAAGTGATCGTTAAGGAAGAGACCAATAGCTGCGGTGAACTCTTAGTCACTTTTCTAGTCTAGGAGCTTCATTGGAACTTCGACAGCATGGTAGCATCATACAAGGCTTTCCTGACAGACAAGTAGGGGCTGAGTTTGAGGTGTCCTGACTGGGAATCCTCCCACAAATGAGCCAACAAAACCCTCTTTCCCGTTCATTTAGAAGGTGGCATTCTCCCCAAAGACAGATGATGCTTCCAGCGACCAGTTATCAGCACACAGGGATGTGAACAGCCTTGCTATTGTTCTAAAAGCATTGGAAAGGGGATTATGGCTGATGAAGGTAGCGTTAACACCTTATTGCTTGATCACCTTTTGGATCCATTTTAAAGTTGTTCTAGTTCTTAATATTTTCTTTCTTCTCAATTGAGATTTACTTCTATTTTATTGTGTGATCGTTATTAGCTTTTTGCTATGTGTGTGTATCTTTTCCGTATTATGAAGTCCAGGATAGGTAAGTGCTTAGAGATAGTAACTTGACTGGTTCCTTAGAGGTCTAGCAGGGGAGGTTGGGGAAAGTGGGGTGCTAATAACAACAAGTACAAGAAAGAAGAAAATGTAAATTTGATCGTGGTGATGATAGCTCTTCTGGCTAGGGCTGAACTATTGCATTGTATGATATGTAATTATATGTTAATAAAAAGGTCAAAAAGAAAAAAAAAAGACAGCCCAAGCTTGAATTCTCTCTGCTGTTTGCTCCCCATGGGGAGTTACTGTAACAGTAAAGGAGGAGCCACGAAAACTACAGGAACCACTCTGATGCTGACCTTTGGCACAGGGCCATCGCACTTCTCAGAGAATTCTTCTCAGATTGTATAGCCATTTATGTACCACCATCCCTCCCATCGAGAACAAGACCAGTCCCTGGAAAAGGCCATCATGTTTGGTAAAGTAGAAGGGCAATAAGAACGAAAAAGCCCCTTGACAAGATGCGCTGACCTGACGGCCTTGTCAATGGGCTCAAAAATACCAACAACTGTGAGGAGGCCACAGGACAGGGAGGGGCTTTCCTCTGCTGGACATTGGCCCCAAGGAGCTGCAACTGACTTGGAAGCAACGAACAACAACACCCAAAACAAACGACCTCAGCTTCTATGAGGAGGAACTGTTCTTTTATGAGGGGGCTTCTAAACACGTGTGGAAAAGATGACATTATCTATCTTTATCTTTCATGTACCAGAAATATTGGGACACCACCTCGCCACCACCAAATATTCCTTATGATGCAATTGGCTTACCCAAAAAAATAGTCTTTCACAAGGAGAAAAGTTAGTGTTTATTCAATCAATGAACAGTCAGTCTGTCTGGGCCAGGCACAGAACATAAAATTTGCAAGCACAGAGCTACGTGTTATTAGACTGCTTGCTTCTGAGACACTATCAGACAAGTGAAAATATCCTCAGTGCTTCGTTAAATGCCAATTGACACACTAACTACCATGAAAGACATTAAAAAAGGCCAAGCAAGCTCAGGCGGTGAGGGTTCCTGGTAGAGCAGATGGGACGGAGCTCCCTGTGCAACCGTGAATTGCAGTTGGCAAGGCTTGCGGACAGCTGCACAGGAGCCTCAGAAGAACCCTTTGTGCTGGAACGCTTTATGAGAGTCTGAAAAATTCCTTTCTAACTTCTAGACTTATGTTTCCACACTAATAAAGAATGAACCAAACCAATAAATGGAATATCTACCGTGAATCCACTGTTTCCAGGCATAGGGAGCTCAAACTTTCACCCGCTACCAAGAGAAAGCTCTTGATGACCAGCGTAGACGAGCTTTTTGCCTATAACATAAACATGTACAAATCTTGGAAGAGGCTGCACGACTGCCGATGGTGCTTCCGCTGTTGCCAAAATAGTCTTAAAAAAGAGTGGTGTGACAGAGACACAGAGATCAGCTATTTCTTCAACTCCAAAATCCCACTTCCTGGTCCCCGGGTCTTAGCACTGCAGATGTTGCAAAATTGTGCAGGGGAGTTCTGAAAACGCAATGACAAAAAAGCAGATTGAGAACAGTGAACAAAGAAAACGCAACCTTGCTTCCTTCATTGTAATAGCCAGAAATATTAGAGTAGTTCTAGCCTGTGTGTGTGTGTGTGTGTGTGTGTGTGTGCTATGATGCACTATTCTTTTTGGAGATAATTTCTGGTTCAAAGGGGGTCAAGCCCAGGGCTGCTTCTGTGACTCAAAGGACACACAGCAGCAGCCTAAGTCTTATCTGCTCAGGGGGATCAAATCTGGCTACCAAAGAATAATAGCTTCATGACACAATTGCATTGAGAATGTGAGGCAAAATAATGTTCCACTTCATCTCATAGCTAGATAGCTCAACTCGATCCCATGGCCATCACATCTGTCATGACTCTTAGGGATTTTCTCTAGGATCTCTGAGGTTAGAAATCTCTACCAGAGCAGACAGCCTCACCCTTCTCCTGCAGAATGGGTGGTGGGTTTGAACCACCGACCTTATGGCTAGTAGCCTAATGCCTAATCCACAAAACCACCCAAATGATCACGTTTGAGCTAGCTTCGTCATCTGAATGAATAAACTATTCTGCTTCATGATGTTTACAAAGACGTCCTGGTAGGAGAGTGGGTTATGCTCTGGACTGCTAACTGCGAGCCCAGCGGTTCAATACCACCAGCAACTTTTCAGGAGAAAGGTGAGGATTTCTACTCCCCGAAAGGGTCACTGTCTCATATACCCAGAAGGGCAGTGTTGCCTTGTCCTCTGGGGTCAATGTGAGTGGGAACTGACTTGACGGAAGTGAGTCTGGTTATAATGTTTATGTAGTATATGAAACATGTGTACACTAGATTAATAGATAAATTAAACTTTCTTATGAAATATAAAACGGATAATTTCGAGACCCCACAGTTTGTGGGTTGGAACAGAGCCTTCTGAGTGTATCCATATCTCTTGAGTCCATAGGTGCCACGCCGTCCACTCACCATGCTAGGTACAGGCAGGCACTCCTTGTGGAACATGTGCCGGCAATGGAAGACCACCATGCTGAAGGGCTTTGCTGCATCTGAGACCAGGCAGAGGAAAAAGCAAGGGAAAACACTCAACACGACGGCAAACCAGGGGATCTTTTACCCAAATGGATGGAAAAGCCTACTGGGGTTAATTCCTCAGCTATAAGCTGCCTTTGGAAAAGTGATGAAGCAAGCATGAAGAAACTACCACATTTTTGGGACCATTAGACGCACCTGACCATAAGACACACCTTTTTTTTTCTTACCCCCCCCCCCCCAACACCCAGTTTTAAGAGCAGGAAAACAAGAAAAAAATATTATGAACCAAACAGGAGCAGTATACTAAAATGTTCTGGGGTACATCTTTGACAGGAAGACACACCCTTGTTTTCCCCCACTTTCGGGGGGAAGAGGGGGGTAATGCATGTCTTATGGTCCAAAAAAAAAAATGGCATTCTAAAACTGGTGATGATTGCACAACTCTTCTCGATGTGACTGAACTATTGAATTGCATGATATACAAATGATTTGCCAAGAAAACAGTTTATGAGGAAAACCACAACAATTAAAAGTAAAAAAAAAAAGAGACATCCCTAAAAGGTGGTATAATCAAATGAAAAGCTGACATGCAACAATTGTTTCTGTGACCAGAACTACTGAAGGGGGTAGTTCAACAGCCAGCACAGCAAAAATCATTAAGAATTAGAGTAACTGTGTAGATGCACACAATAAATACCACAACAGTGAGGATGAAGTCAATTTTGTGGCCTTAGGAAAATATTTTCTCCTTTACTACTGACTGCCTCTGCCAAGACATTTGCTGACTTCTGTACCAGACCTGGGCTTCAGAGCTTGAGCTGATACTGAACACAGGGCCTAGGTCGTGTGTGACCTCAATGAGCTGCACCCAGGAGAAGGAGAGTCCAAGTCCACATTCCCTCAAACCTTCAACTCACTTTTCCCTGTGGCTGTCATGTACTTGATGTCAATTTCATGATTGGGATGTAGGGGTGGAGTCTAGTCTGTTAATCTGGAGATAGCCAATGAGGACATGGCTTTGTGGACATGGCTTTCTCCTGAGAATTCTGGTGGTATTTTCCCAATTGGAGAAGAGAGACTTGACTGAGGCTCTGGGAGACGACGAACTACTGACAAGACGAGATGACAGCATGTTGTTCGATCCTGATTCCTGGAGAATGGAGAAGCCAGAGAAGAGGCCACATAGGCTTGCCCTGATGAAGCCAAACCTCTGGGGCCAGAGAAGCCACGTGGAGACTCCTGCCAGTGCTGAGATGCTCGAGGGCCCTGGGAAGACCCCTGCAAATGCTTCGATACTTCTACTGCCACCAGACACACAAGACTGCACTCACTAGCTTGTGATTGTCCTGGTGTCATCGCACATGCTTTGTAAGAAGAAAGTCTTCGGAAGAAGACTTTATAGACTGGTATCGGACATACGGGCTAATATCAGACTTATGACTTTGGACCAGGCTGGGTTGGGATGCTTTCTCAATGGTCCATTCCTCTTGTATATAAACCTTTCCCTTATATCCATATGCATGTCTATGAATTTGTTTCTCTAGTCCACCTGGACTGACACAGGCCCCCAACAGTCCCTCCCAGAGCATGCCCCATGCCTTGCCTCCGTTCACCAACATGCTGCCATGGCCCCAGAGAATCCGCCAACAACCAGTCCAACGAGGGCTACTACACAAGGCAAGTTGAGAAAACATGAAGGTAAAGATCTTTTTGTCTGCAGTAGTGCTTCTTCTCAGCCATGCTGCCAGGGGCATCTCTTTGAGGCCTTCAGTCTCTTGGTCCCTTGGTCTCTGCAATGTTCAGGCAAATGTCACGAGGTTTGTTGGTTGTGCTGCCCAAAGGCCCCCAGGTCTCCTTGTTGGGTGGGTCGGGCAGCCCACTCCGTCTCTTCGTCTCACGCTTTTCCCCTGTTGGCTCTTTTCCGGCAGGCGTCACTCCTTACTCTTCTTTCTTAGTGGTGGTGGGATTCTCTTCCTGCTTCAGAAATGATTCACTTGATAACCAGGGAATGGCAAAACTGACTGAGTCCCTCCTTCAAGTTTCTTTCACCTTATTGGAGTGCTCCACGCGCCCTCCCCCCACCCCAAGTCATTTAGTGGGAGTTACAGATTATGCATAGAAGACCTTATCGAGTGATCTTCCTTTATGGTAGCTCTGTTCTAGCTGTGACCTTGAATGTCACACTTTGGTCCTACTGTGTGGCCAGTGTTTTTTTTTTATCAGGCAGCCTTAGGTACAAACATTGTGCCTTTAACAGAATCCTGTGACTGAGTGTCACTGGGTTGATTTTAACTCATATGGACACAAGTGGCGGAGCAGAATCTCCTACAGGATCTTCTAGACCACAGTCTTCACAGGAGCAAATGGGCACAACTTACTCCTGTGGACCGGGCACCACTTACTCCTGTGGAGTCACTGGGTGAGTCTGAATGACTGAACAGTGTTAGGCAGGGTTGTCTAGAGAAACAAACGCAGTCACACTTATATATGCATAGAAAGAGCTTTCTACCAAGAAGTGTGTATTGAAAAAGCCTCCTCATGCACCTGCCAGATGCTAGCTAGAACCTTTGCAGACTCAAGTAGCTGCAGGTCAAGGACTCTGAAAGTGAGCCAAGGAAGAGGGAGATCACAGGCCAGTGGGTACATAATCCTGGGATCTGGAGTTGGTAGGGCAACTCTCGGGCCACCCCTGAACACAGGCAGTGAGTCCCAGCAGGCAGGGAGCACAAAGAAGGCCCCATGCACAATGTAAAGTTCTCCTGTCTCTCTTTCAATAAAGGCCACATGCCTGAGAGGGTATCATCAGGCTGTGATCTGACTGATAGCCACACCTATGCTGTCATGCAAATTCAAGTTGACATAAACCCTAACCTGGCATGCTGACTTTTCAGCTGACAGCCCACCAGTTAACCACTTACCAGGCCTCCCATTTAATCCTATAAAGGGGATAGACAAAGTCTCTCCTGAGGAAAACATAGCCTAATATAAAGTAAGCACTCATCTTTCTTTGCTTAAAAGTTATAGTTCTTAACAAAAGTGCTAAAAAAAACTTATTTGTAATTACTTCTGATACTACTAGTTTATGAAGTAACCCCTTCATTGCATGTAAAAGGTGGGTTTTCTAGATCACGGCTGAATTTACTTTTAAAAGCCAATTTTCATACCCCAACAGCTATGCTTTGTTCATTTTTTAATTTAAAATTATCTGAATTTTCCATTTCTCATGCCATAATCTCTTTCAATTATAAAGATACATACACCCCTTACCCCAAGAACTATAAATGAACAAATGCTTATTTCTGAGTCACAGTTTCAATTAGATGGCAAGTATTATTTTTACACTGATATGTCAGATAACTTAGGTGCCTGAATCCACAAAGCAAAGAAAGCGCTTTTTTTTAAAAAAGGAAAGCTATAAAAAATGTTTCCTAAATATGCTGATTCTTATGCTGGGGAGTTAAAACCATGTTGGTAAAATCAAAACCAAGAAACCCCGAAATTCACTGCCATCAAGTGGACTGGGAATCATAGCGATCCTATAGGACAAAGTAGAAACGCACTTATTGGTTTCCAAGATTGTAACTCTCTAGCGGAGTAGAAAGCTTCATTTTTTTCGTATGAAGTGGCTAATGGTTTTGAATAACTGATTCTAGAGTTAGCAGCCCAAAGGGCAACATACTATGTCACCAGGACTTCGTAAACAATACTGATAGTTTTTATTTTGTTTTATCTTCTGTCTACAACATTCATTCCCAAAATGTGGCTCTGTAACCCCATCTGAGAAGGACTGGATCAGATTCTGGAGGCAGGGTCCTGTGATCAACATAGAGGATTGACAAGTCCTACAGGGGATATGGAAGTACCCTGAACCTTGAGAACCTAAGCTTTCGACAGGGGCATGACCACCGTTAAAGTGAGTTGGGATTGTGCCACAAAATTCTTCTTTGCACTGTCAAAGTCTGAACCTTACAAGTGGCAGTCATGTGCTTATGTTAATTTTATGATTGAAATGTAGGGGTGGAGTCTAGCCTGTTAATCTGGAGATAGCCATTGAGTAGCCTAGGAGGCCTCTATGTGGGCATGGCTTTCTCCTGAGACTTCTGAGAAATCTCGCGATATTTCCTTCGTGAAGATGAGAAGCTATCTTCTCCAGTTGTTGGGAGTTAGTCTCAGAAATGATGAATCATGGACAAGACAAGATGGCGGTATCCGAGAAGCTGGAGGAGCCAGAGGAGAAGCCACATGGCTTTGCCCTGATGGAGTCAGACCTCTGAAGCTGGAGAGGCCATGTGAGGACCCCTGCCAGTGATGAGTTGCTTCTGCCACCACTGGAAGCTGTTGATGGACCCTGAGTCCTGGAAGCGAGGAGCCATGGGGAGACCCCTGCCAGCGCCGGGATTCTGCACCCACCGACCTGTGACTTTGTGAGTCGGAAGGAGATTTATAGACTGATATTGGGCATATAGGCTAATACCGGACTTATGACTTTGGACTGGACTGGGCTGGGATGATTTCTCAATGTCCCATTTCTCTTATATATAAACCATTCTCTTATATCCATATGCCTGTCTATAAATTTGTTCCTTTAGTCTACCTGGACTAACACATTATATGTGGTTCTTTTTAGGTGCCATTGTGTCAGTTTCGACACCGAACAAAGTGGCACAATGACTAGTCCAGCACCATTCAAAGAATGGTTCTTAGGTTTGAGTCCACGGTTGACATCACGGTGTCGATCCAGCTCATAATGGGTCTTCTCCAGGCCACTCTCTACCAACCACCATGTCTGTCTCAGGGATGGGACCCTCCTAACATTTTCAAAGTAAGCCAGACAAAGTTTTCTTTCTCATCAGCACACATCAGGAAGCATTCCGGTTCTACAGTTTCCAGCACAGATGTGTCTGCCATTCTAGCAATCCCTGGTATTTTTAATAACCTTGGTCAACATCATCATTCAAGGCCATCAATTCTTCTTTGGTCTTCCTTATTCACTGTCTGGTTTTTGCATCCATATGAGGTAACTGAAATACCATGGCACAGACCCCTTAACCTTCAAAGGGCTGTCTTTACACTTTTAAACTTCAAAGAGATCTTTTGCAGCACATTGGTTCAAAGATTTTGCTTTCCTGATGATTGCTTCTGTGGGTCTTGATTATGGAGTCAAGTAAAACAAAATCTTGGACAACTTCAATCTTTTCTGTTATTATGATGATGCTTGTTGGCTCAGTTCCACTTGTCTCTTTCCGTAGGGCCATGTGTACAGGTACTGTCCATGTTGTTCAAAAGAAGCACTTATGATGAGTAAGTCTTTGGTTTTGTACAATTCTATCATGTGGTCTCTGACACTGTTTCTATCACCAAGGCCGTGTTTTCCAACTTTTAACAATGCTCATGATGTCATTTCACTTCAATATATGACATGTAGTACAGCACATGACTTTCTTATTCAAAATGGCTTATGCCACTCCATTTCGGCTCATTAATGCCTAAGATATTAATTTGTATGTATTCCACTTAATGTTGACAGCTTCCAATTTCCATAGAATCATTTTCTGAATATTATGGATATCTGCAGCTGTCTCTTCTCATTTTCAGATGTGCCACATCAACCACGGATGGTTCCCAAAAGATCTGCACCTTACACATCAGTAAGGCCAACTCTTATTTGAGGAGTCCACACTATACTAGTCTTATTTTGAATGTCTTCCAGTCTAAAGAACACAACAGCTGGCATTATATCAAATAATGTTGTTGCTAATTATAAGGTTTTAAGTAACAAATCGCTTAGAATGAACTGTCCTTCTTCCTAACCTATCTTTGTCTGGAAACTTCATGATGCCTGTCTGCCATGAGTGACCATGAAAGTGAACAAAATATAACAAACTGATAGATGAGTAATGGCAATATTATAATTCATGAAGAGTAATCAGTTAATTTCACAGTTTTTATTATATTTATCATTAATACATATTTGAAAACTACTTCCCCCAGCCCATTCCAGCCCAGCAACCATCTTACCTGATGGAAGAATTGGAGAAAGGCATGACTCACAGATGTTCTCCTCTACAAGGAAACAGACACACTTTGGGTTACACAATGTCTCTGTTTGCTTCCTGACCCCTCAAAGCAAGGTAAATAGTTTTAATAGGAGCATTTCAATTTTACCCACCATCCACCAGAACACCTTTCATTTGAGTTCGATGCATTTTTTTCAACAATGACAATGAGTCAGCTACCAGAATCTTCTTGCAGCCTTCACGAAGCAGAATCTAGCACACACATTATAAAGAAAAATCATCTTTAAGCATTCAACAGTGGAGGAAGGACAGCACGACACTGATTAGATTCAGAAAGGTGGTGTACTTGAAAGACTTCCAAGAAGCTCTTCCTGGAACCCCTTTCCCTCCAAACCATGGCCAGGGGGATCTTGCAAGACAACAGATTCAGTCTGCTTTTCTTTCTTATGAACATTTAGAAACTCCTGTAATGCTTGCAAAAATAAATAAAAATCCAACAGTCTGGCAGGGAAGACCCTACTTTTACCAAATGCTATCTCATAAGGCTTGTGCATACAGATCTCTTTGGGCAGAGTTTGGCTCCTATGCACCTACCAAAAAAACCAAACCTACTGCTACTGAGTGGACTCCAACTTAGTGACCCAGTACAGCAGAGCAGGACTGTCCACATGGTTTCCAAGACTGTGCACCTTTATGCAAACAGAATGTCACAGCTTTCTCCCCCAGAGCAGTTACTGGGTTGGAACTGCTGACCTCTTGATTTGCAGCCAAGCTCTTTGACCACTGCACTTAAGATTCCTCCCTATATTCACTGGCTCGTTAAAAATTCATCACAGGATGGAAGGCTTGCTTTTCCAAAATCAGATAGTCTACAAATTCACCTGCTTACTGAATAAGTTGTATAAATAGGTACTGGGTCCTTATCATGTCCCCAGGCACTGGACTGAGAGCAATAAACTAAACCGATGAGATCTTTGTCCTAAATCCTTTTCAGAATGCCATCTCTCTTCTAGTTTATTTCTACATGTAATTGATGAGCACAGTGTATGATATTCTCATTGAATAAATTAACCCTCAAATTTGGTGACTCTTGGGAGAGATAGTAATTGAAATGACCACAGATATTAATATTCCATTGTAAGATTACTTTATTTTTCTTACCACTATTAAATTTTTTGTTTTGACGGCTTTTGCTGTTTCTTTGTAAGTTTAATTTTTGTTTTTCTACGTGTCCAGATGACCATGAGAATGGTCTCAATGCTCCAGAAACCACAGAAGTCAGGACACTCACAGCGAAGTGACGGTGGCCCTTTCTCACCGGTGTGATTTGTGTTTGGGGACCAGGGCTGTGGAAGACACAACTCTCCTTGCTTCTAGCCAGTGGGCACAGCTTGGACAGCAAAATATTTTACCTGTCAAACCAGTTCTGTTGGTCAAGGAAGGAATGCCCCTCCTTTTCTCTCCTTTCTTATTTTAGAAGGAGATTAAGGGAGGCTGTCTAACATGTCCGTCAGCTGGATGCCATTTTATATTAGAACTTGTTGCTTATTTTGAAGGTAGGGAAATATTGCAGGAATATCTTTTAGCCCCATATATCTTATCAGATGCAACTGTGTGTCATTATATGTGCTTACAAAGAAGGTCACTATGACGCATCTCTGTGGCGGGGAGGAAAGTTTTGAGAACTTGCCTTAAGAGGTGACAGTAATACCAAATGCTGTAGCTTGTGGTACACTCTGGCTTTCTTCAAACCACAGACTCTCAACTCCACAACATACTTGGAGGTTTTCACTTTTGAAGAGTTTTAAATACATGCCACAGGGAAACAGAAGCAATGGAACAGTCAACTGTCTTCCTCTATTCTCATTCATCTATAATCATTGTATTTCTCCCCACGACCCAAAGATCATTGTCTAACGATGAGTGGAGCCAAAATCCGCCCCTCCAATTCTGAGGGCAAAAGGTTAGAAAGACAGATCTGGCATCTACTTTGAAGTTCTAGAGTTGACACTTATAATATGCATGTGCAAGACACTACATGATTTTACTATTTCTAGATTCATTTTGAAATCAGACTAATGAGGGGTTTTGTTCTCTAAAATTCTGCTCTAATTTTTAAACCTTAAACCAAACATATCCCCTGGACTCTTCAAATAATAGTTTAGTGTAACTAGTAAAAGCTGTGTGATCTTATCACATATGGAAAAAGCAGGTGAGAATAATTGCATGATTTGAAGAATGCAATCAATGTCATTGATTTGTACATGTAGAAATTGCTGACTTGGTGCCCACTCTGTATATATTCTCAGCAACAACAAAAAAAGTAAATTATTATAAAAACTACTGAAAGTCGGATTTCTAAGGTTAGTTTTAAGAAGGCATTAACAATTCAATGACTATCATTACAGGATAAGAGAAAAGAAAAACTGACAAGTATAATGAGAAAAACATCTAGGAAACACTGACGTCAGTAAACTCTTAGAAAAATTAGAAAAAATGTATGAAGTTTCTCAGTCTCCAAAACAATAATAATAATAATTTTTAAAACTCATAAGAATAATAGTGCCAAATCAGAGTGTCTCTAGTAAATGCTGCACGAAGCTCCAAAGCTCCATGGGTGTTGAAGGCCCACTGCATGAATAATATAAGAGGAGGGCAAGCTGTCTAGACAGAAGCCACTGTGTCTGTAAACGAAAAAAGAAAACAGCAAGGGGAAAACCAATTTTTAAGAGCCAACTAAGAAAAAATAATCTTTTCAGAAGGAGTTCATTTTCCTAAATAGGTACAATCCATCTGCCTACAAAAAGTGTTTTC
>PVJH01041370.1:0-15015 GCA_004026705.1 Nesogale talazaci | reverse complement strand
TTTTTCTTTTGTTTTTAAATATGAATAAATACAAAGTCCTTCATGCTCAGATTCCACTTAACAGAATATATAAGTCTGAGCCCTTATGATATTAAAGAAAACAAATCCAGAGTGATTTCTGGTGTTCCAAATACAAGACAGAGAACTTCTGAATATTTGAGGAGAAAAAACTAAAACTAAAAGAAACTTAACATCTTTTCTTTTTCATTAAAAGTTCATTTTGGGCTGAATCCCGGTGGCATAAGTAGTTGAGTGAGGGACTGTGGCCCGCGGGCTTGGCAGTTCAAATCCAGGAGCAGCACTGGGCAGTGCCCACAACCACCAGTGGCAGTGATACCCAACTCCCCCCCCCAAAAAATAAAATAAAATAAAATAAAAGTTCATTTTATCTGGAACCTGCTTTAAAATACAATTCTGGGCAAACTGCCAGCTAAGTTAGATGTCTTGGTGTCTCCTTGTCCAGAGTAAAGGTGAGTCCAGAAAGAAGCAGGTCACAGAAACGGTTAGTCCAAAGGGCTAACAACCCCTTGACCCTCAGAGCTCGCCTTGCCAAGGTGGCGGTGGTGCCCTGCTACCAATGATCTCATGTCAGTCACAATGCAACATCACTTATCCTACTTCCTCCCTGTGCTTCCTGTTTTCATCCCGCCTTCTTTCTAACCCTGCAGAACTTTGTCCTTGGGTAAATGCTACGGATTAATTGGCGGATTTCCAAAGGATCTGAAGAAGATCAAACTCCTCACAGCTGGCCCAATACATAACATCAAGGATGTCGTCTTGCGTGGATCCACTTTCAATGATCATGGAAGCTGCGTTCACAAGATTAAAGGACATACTGCGCTGGGTAAATCTGCGGCACAAGACCTTGTGAAAGTGTTAGGGAGCAAGGCTACTTTGAGGACGAAGGGTACCTGATGCAAGCCTTAAGTTCACCTGATATGCATGCGAAAGTTGGATATTGAATAAGAAACCTGAAGAAGACGGGATGCATTTGAATTTTGGTGCTGGCAGGGAATACTGAATGGACGTGGATTGTCAAAAGAATCAACAAATTTGTCTTGGGAGAAGTACATTCAGAGTGCTTGTTAGAGGCCAGAATAGCAAGACAGTCTCACTCTGGACATATTGTCAGGAGAAATCAGTCAGAAAATCAATTGACACATTGCACTGGATACAAAAGGACATGGTGCTTGGTAAAGTCGAAGGGTAGCAACGAAGAGGAAGAAGGCCGTCCACAAGATGGACTGACCCCGTGGCAGCCACAATGGGCTCTACACGCGACAAAGGTGAGGACGGTACAGGGTGGACGGTGTTTCACCTGTTGTGCTCTGTCGGTATCGGGTCAGTATTGACAGGAGGCAATGGCCCCTAACAACAGAGAGAATGGGAGAAACAAGGTTAAAGAAAACCCAGACCTGGAGGGTCAGAGGGGAGTGCGTTCCCAAGGACACAGGTCAGAGACAGGAAGCATCAGAAAAGGAGTGGACACGAGAAACAGAGGAAGTGGGACAATCCAGGGCACCACATGAGGGCGGTAATGAGGAGCATGAAACAAAATGTGCATGAAATGCTGAATAAAAGACAGATCGAATCTGTAAACTCTCACTCTACTCACACACACAAAAAAAAGTTTTTTTTCTTTTAAACAGAAGAAATTGGAGCCCTTACAGAAACCCTAGAGGGGTCCAGCATACCCTACACTATGTAGGCATGCCCAGGCAAAGGCTCACACCATTCACTGTATCCCCATGCTTCAGAGCTGAGCCCCAAAACCCCAGGACTGGCTGGAGAAGAAAAAAATATTTAAAAAGTAATTCTGAATACTTACTAGAAGAAATGTTTATAATTTCCTTAATCTAGGGCAATGATGGCCTAAGAGATTTTCAAGTGCTGATTACAGTGGGAATGAATGCAAGTGTTACCTTTAGCAATAGAAATCTGAAGCTTGATGATCGACAAATTATATAAGCTCCAAACTCATAGCTACGGAGTCAGTTCTGACACATAGGGACCTTATAGGCCTCTTTATAAGAACGGAAAGCCTTGGCTTTCTTCTGTGGCATAGCTCAGGGGCTTGAACTGCTGACCTTGTGATTAACAGCCCAGCTCATAATCCACTATGCCCCCAGGGCTCCCTTTATAGATAGTATAAAAATTCCAATTTAAGGCTGAGCCCCGGTGGTGTACTGATTGTGCGCGGGACTGCGGCCCACTGGGACGGAGGTTCAATTCCAGCAGTGGGGCTGGGCCTCCTACTCCCACCACCGGAGAGCAGTGATGCCCCCAACCGCGCCCCCCCCCCAAAAAAAATTCCAATTTAAAACAACTGCTGTCCCCGACTCATAGTGACTCTACAGGTATCAGAGGAGAGCTGTGGTCTAGGTATTTTTCGTTGCTCCTTTTTCTCTAAGGGGATCCCAAGGTGCCTCTGGGTAGCCTGGAACTTCCAACCCTTTGGTGAGCAGGCAAGAATATTGAGCAGTTGCAGCACTCAAGGATCTGTAATTTTATAAGAGACCTGAGCATCCACAACTGAGGAGGTGGAAACAACCTAAATGCTCGTCAGAAGATAAATGAATAAACAACACTGGTAGATAAACCCAAGCATTACGATCAGGTTGATTCTCGTCCCTACCCTCCTGGACAGAGCTGGGCAGCCCTTCAGGCTCTTGAGTCTTGGCACCTTTCTGGGAACCAGCGCATCTGGTGTGTTCAGATGGCGGAGCGTGTGGTTAGCAGCTCAGTGCGTGAGCCGCCCCACCACCGGGGCTCTTCCATGGGGTCATGAACACAATGAAGTTTGACTGGGATGGTAGGAGAAATGAAGCTTTGATACAATCCTGTAAGGAGCCCTGGGACGCACAGCGAACTACGAGGTCTGCAGCTCAAATCCCCCACCTGCTCAGCAGGAGAAAGGTGAGGCTTTCACTTCTGCCTCGGAAACCCAAAGAGGTATTTCTATACTTGCTTATAGGGTCATTATGAGTCAAAATTGAGTTTTTGAGATAGTGTGCATCAGCCTGGAAGACACTATGCTGAGCAGAATACATCCATCACAAAAGACATAAGCATATGATTTCACTTATATAAAAAGGTAACTCGGACTGAGCCCTGGTGGCGTAAGTGGTTGAGTGCGGGACTGTGGCCCACAGGCTTGGCAGTTCAAATCCAGTGGCGGCTCTCAGGAGCAGCGGTAGGTAGCTCCCACGACCACCAGAGGGCAGTGATGCCTCCCCCCACAAAAAAAGGGTAACTCAAGAAGAAAAATAAAAACTTCTAAAAGGTAAGAAAAAGTAAATGTACAAAAGCTTATCGATGGTTACAGAAGCATGAAGAAAACTTAACAAGGGAGTAAAAGGTGAAGGGAGAAAAATCACATTGATCAACGGCAGGGTGGCATAAGCCATCGTAATTGTTGTAATAAACTGTACATCTGTTCAAAGTGGAATCAACACAAGTTGTGTCATGGTTATGTTTACAATGATGACCCCCAAAACAAGGGGCAGCTCAGAGTCTGCTTATATACCACCAAGCCCCTCCGGGGATCTGGTTCCGTGCTTTGGAGATTATGGGTTGATGAGCCATCTAGTTCATTGGCCTCTTCACTTGTTTAGTAGTTTTGCTCTACCTTCTGGTTGGCCATGGAGTGCCTGGGGCTGGCAAACAGCCATCCAAGGCACCGCACCAGGTCTCTCCTCGCCTGGAGCCACCGAGCAGGAAGAGGAGGAGGAGGCACAAAGCGTGGCCGAAGGCCTCATTGGCCGGAAGCACTGGAGAGTATCTGGCTACTGTTACTGTTTTGATAAAAACTGACGCTGAAGAAATTCTGACCCACAGAGGGACATTTCAGAAGTGTTTCAAATGGTCAGGAACACCTGACCTTCTGGAGCCATGCAGGTGGATGGACCTCTCAAACTATTGCCTCTTTCCAACCAAAGAGCAAAACCCGCAGCAAAGCCCAGGTACCCTAAACTTACCGATTTCCTGCCGAGTGCTGCATACCCCAACACCGTACTCCTCGAGGACCTCAGCGGCCGCTTCCTGGCATGATCCCGTGTTCTGTGCAAACCCAAGATAGTTGTAGGAACCCATGTTTATAACACCTTTGATTATATTCCCCGTGTACCTGTGTTTCAATAGAATGAAAGTTGGTTAAATTCATGAGCACGTCGGGGGAGAGGGCAAATGCGCTAGCAATACAACAAGAGTAGGAAGAACACAATCTGCAGCCCTGGCTCTCGAGGGGGCAGCACGGCCCCGGGGAGGGCGGGAACGACGCAAGGGGCCGTGGAAGCAGACACACTTATCTCTGGAGCTCTGGGGGTGGCTGTCTTAGCTCTGCGCGCAGCTGCGAGTGGCGTGGTCGGCAGTTCAAAGCCACGGGCAGCTCCGTGGGAGAGAGACTGCCCTTCCTACTCCCCTCAACAGACACAGTCCCGCAAAGCCACCGCGGGTCACTGGGAGCCAGCGCGGACTCGATGGCAGTGAGTTTGGTGTTGGACACTTTATCTTGGATTATGGGTTATATGATAAACGTTCTTGTCAGGGGGGGAGCTGAGTGACTCTTTTTCCTGCAAAAGCTGGGGGGGGGGGGGTGTGCGGTCGGCCAACTAAGTTTAGGAACCTTTGAAAGCCACAGGAAAAGAAGCTCAAACTCACCACCCACTGGAGAAACAAAAGTTGACACAAAACACCCAATTTCATACTAGTTGACGACAAAACTGACTACACTTCGTGTTGGCCAGGATAGTCTCTGCGACATAAACAAAATTCACCAGTACAACTCTTAGGGGGAGGGCAGTTTGGTAGGATTGATCCATTAAAAGAGGTATATATGCTCTTTCCTCAGCCACACTCGCACTGATGGCGCCAAGATCTGGGCTTAAGGATCTTTCAAGAATCACGGCACCACGTGCCACGTTCCTTCCCCAGGACCAGAGACCAGTGACACTCTACAAGAGGGGAGGAAAGCCAACGGAGACCCTGAAATACAGACAACAGAGTACGGGCCCCGCCAGGCTAAGAAGAACATGAAGTATGAACAAGAAATACATCCCTATTGCTTGGACCCCATGAGAGTCTGGGATTGTTAACACAGTGTAACTGGGTCTGCTAGACATGGCACATATATTTATACTATCAAATATTATGCAGCACCTTCAAGTAAGGAGCAGGCTCTGAATACACAGGAGAAGGATGCTACCAGTACTTTACAGGTAAAACACACACACACAAGCTGTGATATAATCTATTAAGTTGCTGCTCTTCGGTGCTGCTGGTCTGAGGCTGAGTTCACAGTGACCCATCCAGCAAAGCAGAACGGCCCCTCGTGTTCCCGTGGCTGTGATCTTCATAGGGCAGATCCCCAAGTCTTTTCTTCCCCAGAGCTGCTGGTAGCGGGTGGGAGTGGGAGGGAGGCACTCAAACCTAGGGCTTAACCTTAACCACTGGACTCCTGCAATTCCTAAACAGTGAAACCCCTTCTTAGAAAATCAAGATCTACCTCAGCATACATATGTATGCCCCTCAGGAAACCCCTCAGGAAACATCTAGAGGGATAACAGATAACACACAATAATAAACAATGGTCACCTCCAGAAATATAGGGAAATTCGCGGGGAAGCATATTTTGTCCCTGGTAGTGCTGCTGGGTAGGCATTGGGCTGATCAAAGTTGGTGGCTCAAACCTACCAGCCACTCAGCAGAGAGATGAGACTGTCTGCTCCTATAGAGACTGACATGGCCTCAGGAGTCTAACACAGGGTGGCAACGAGTCGAAATCCACCCTATGACAGTGGGTTTGTTGCTATATTTTGGAAGAACAGAGGTGTGTTGACAAGGTAAACTTCCATGTTGGATTATGTCTTTAAATTATGTGTGTGTGTGTGTGTGTGTGTGTGTATTTTCGGCATCACTGCCCTCTGGTGGGAGTGGGAGGCCCAGCCTTGCTCCTAGAGGGCTGCTGCTGGATTTGAACCACCAACCCTGTGGGCTGCAGTCCTGCACACAACCACTACGCCACTGGGGTTCAGCCCCTAAAATATATTTTTAATTATGATTTCTTAATTAATGGCTTCACAGTTTTGAAATATTTAAAAATACTTTAATTCACAAAACTAGAAAAATATTTCTAATAATAATAAACTAAGCCATCTAATCTTTTTTTTTTGGGGGGGGGCATCACTGCTCTCTGGTGGTGGGAGTAGGAGGCCCAGCCCCACTGCTGGAATTGAACCTCCATCCCAGTGGGCCGCAGTCCCGCGCACAACCACTGCGCCACTAGGGCTCAGCCCGCCATCTAATCATTTAAGTGAAAACACTCCATATGTCCTTGAGTCTAATGAAAATTATTTAGAAATGAAGCCAAACACTTGATTGTGATAAGTGGCAGGAATAGAAGGGAGAGTTTTTCTTTAACAATTCAATTTTTTCCCTTTGAACTCTAATCCAACATGCTATCAAATGTGATATCAAAATACATTTTTAAGTTGCCATAATGAACAATATGCAGAAGCTATTCATGGTACAGTGCTCTCTCAGCTGTGATGGGTTTTGAGGGAATAATCATGTTACGATCAACTATTTCCTCAAAGGAAAGCCACCCCTGTTCTCAGGAGAGCTTGCCCCCGCCTCACCTGAAGGACCAGTTGTAGTCCTGAGACTGCCGCTCCATGATGTCCACTCTGGCCCCGGGCACGCTACAGATGGGCCGGTTCCAGTTGTCTCTGATCCTCATGTAGAGGTTCCTGGTATAGAAGTTTTCAAAGTCCTGATACAATGACACAAAGTCCTGCCAACAAATGATGAATGCCATACATTTAACTGAGTTACTTTATGAACAAAACCAAAAAAAAACCAAAACAAAACAAGTTTCCTTTTCATATTGTGAAGAACATCTGAGAAGGAGAGTTCGACTGTCATTACTTATGTTCTATGGTAAAGCTGCTGCACACGGCCTCTTCAGAGCGTTGAAAAGCAAGGGTGTTACTTTGAGGACTCTGCTGTACCTCACCCAAGGCCTGGTATTTCCAATGGCCTCATGTGCATGTGAAAGTTGGATACGAATAAGGAATGCCAAAGAAGCACCGATGCGTTGGAACTGTGGTGCTGGCGCTGAATAGTCAAAGTGCCACGGACTGTCAAAGGAATATACCAGTGTGTCTTGGAAGGACAGCCGGAATAGCAAGATTTTGTCTTAACCATTTTGCACATGTTTTTCAGCAGAGCCCAGTCCCTGGAGGAGGGCATGTTTGGTAGAGGGGCAACAAGAGAAGACGTCCCTCAACAAGTGGAATGACACAATGGCTGAAACCGTGGGTTCAAGTTTAAGAATAACTGGTTATGAGGACTGGGTAGCAGTGGTTTCGGTACGTTGGACACGGGGTTGTTAGGAGGCACCCAACAACAACTGATAGAGTAAACATTGGGGAAGGTATCAGTGTCCTGATCAATCGTTTGCTTATGATTTATCCTAAAGCAACTCTAGGCTGGCAAAAGTCATCTAGCTTTGCTGGTTGGCCTAAACTGGCTGATTTCACATAACCATCTGACTGCACGAATACACTGTCAAAGACAGCAACTTACTCAGGCTGTGAGTTTATAAAAATAGAGCTCTGTAGTACAATTCATCCTCACGTGGGTTCCCTTTTTAGTAACCTCAAAAGGATTGCACCCAGTCTTTTTATTGGGGGAAACTCCCATTTAAACCAGAAGACAATTTCAAAAATTGGATTCCCCTCTTCTACTGATGTTCAAGGGTCAAAACAAAACAAATTCAAAGAAAAATGATAAACAAGAAACACTGAAGGAAGGTTATAAGAAGCTACCTCCCCAAGGTTTTTCCCTCCTGCCCAGGGACATAAAGTCCCCCTGTCCCTCCCTAAAATGAAACTACGCTACAACTTAAGTCAGTAAGATCGCTTTTTGTTTGTTTGTTTTTTGTGGGCATCACTGCCCCCTGGTGGGAGTAAGAGGTCCAGCCTTGCTCCTAGAGAAACTACTGCTGGATATGAACCGCCAACTCTGTGGGCTGCAGTCCCGCACTCAACCACTATGCCACCGTGGCTCAGCCCCGTAAGACTGCTTTATAGTAGAGTTGAGATGAATGCAGCTATGCCCATCCCTTATGTATGACCATGTGACCAGAGAATTTGAGAACAGTCTACTCTTGAAGCAGAAAAGAAAAAATTTGTACCATAGCTCTAAGCCATGACCAGCTGTTCAAAATCACCCGCTGCCCTGGGGGAGAAAGATGAGGTTTTCTCAGTCAGTAAAGATGTACAGTCTCAGAAAGCCAAAGGGGCAGGTAGCTCTCCTGGACCGGGGGTTTGCCCTGTATCAGGACTGCCTCCATGACAGGGAGGCTGGTTGGTTGGTTGGCTTCTACTGTTGCCTACAAATTGCTGAGCTTTCTCCCCTCGGATGGAGGTTCCAGGGTTGGTGTAGTTCTACAATGAACCTGTTAAATAAGCTGAACAAACACCTTCAAGCTGAAAATGCTATCTTATCAAATGACTTTCATTTCTAAAGAAGACCTTCATTATAACTTTAAGATTGGTAACCTTCAATGTCATTGAACTCTGATGTGACTCTTAAATAAAGTTCACCAGAGGCCACACCTCCTTAAATAAAGCCAGACTGGTTTGGAAAGCACTAGAACTGCAGCACCTGATACCATCTCCTTGTCAAGGGCAGGAAATGGAGTCTCCATGCTCTTAAGGTTAAGAACAAAAGGCTGGCAGTTCAAACCCGCTCAAAGGTGCCTAAGAAGGCAATTCTAGTGGCTGCTTCTGCAGAGTTCCAGTCTTGAAAACCGTGGGGGGCAGTTCAATTCTGCACCGCATGGGGTGCTCGTGAGTTAGGGTACACCGACAACAACCAGATCCTGAAGAAAGAAAACGTCCACAGATAACCTGTCAGTCACACTCGGAACTTTATCCTTTAAATCGTTAAGTGCATTTTGATAGGAAGGAATACAGCAAAGTTCTAATGAAAGGCTTTTTCTTTGGCTAAGTAGGATTCACCATGCATTTATTCCCCCAAGGAAAATATAAGAAGTGGTCCTAATCCTCTTCTAGGGGTCTGGGTGGCAGTGTTTAAAGTGCTCTGCTGTGAACCAAGAGGTTGGTGGGTCGAAGCCACCAACTGGTCTACAGGAGGAAGGTGGGCCTCCATCAAGACGTGGTTCTGGAAGTCCCGGGAGGCGGCTGTTCTCGGGCCTACAGTGTGCCCACGTGTTGGAATCAGCCCTGTAGCAAAGGTTTGCTTTGAATTCTGTTCAGTTTACATTTACCAAGACTCTTCAGGAAACCCACAGTATTGATCATCTCACTTGCTTATCTTTCCAAATATGACACATCGCTTCTTGGCCTTTTGGCTAAGATCAAGTCTGGTAAATACGACACGCTAATATTCAATGTATTAAATGCTCCCTCATAGATATATTTTAAGAACTCTTTCATTACAGATATAACAAACACTCCAGGGACACTTTTTTTCTAAAGGTGAAATCCTTTTCAAGTTTTATTGGCACTTAATCCATATATCACAAAATTCATAAGTTCAATAACATCAAGAATCGTACGATCATTGCTATCATCAGTCTCAGAACATTTTCCTTCACTTCCCCTCAGGATTAAATCGCCTTCGAAATGAGCTGTGTAATCACCTCTGATTCTCGTGCTCACCCCTCCTCCACTTTGTTGTCCACTCCCCAAATCCCCGCCCCTGCCACCCCCAACACAGCCCCCCAACCCCCAACTCTTACATTGGTTAGTATCTCTGTGCAGCCACTCCTGAAAACTGGCAAACCAACAGAAACAATGAAAAACAAAATCGAACAATGAGCAGGACAAAAGGCCCACCATCAATATTTTAAAAGCCAGGGAAGAAGTTTTTGTCATGGAAACCACCTTACCATCATTCTAATCCTGGTTATGCAGGGCCAAATGTGATAGGAGGTCAGTTGACCTCCCTCTACATTGTCAATGGAAACCGAGAGCCCTGTGCTTTGCTTTTGCTGTATGTGTGCTTTGTTTTTACTATGTGCACATCAGAAAAAGCTTGCAGAGTCTGGTCCCGTCTACCAGAAGGGCCGTGAAACTTCAAGACGCAACAGGGGCTGCAGCAGCAGGCTAGAAAGGAGAGCTTTGCAAACCCAGAGAAACATGACACAGCTGTGTGTGGTGAGAAAGGAAGGGATGAGTTTCAAGCCCCTGGAAGAGACTCAGAGAATGATTAACTCCCTGATATGAGGGTAGACTTGAACGGAGTGCAGGAGGGGAGGCTCACACAAGGAACTTGCAGACCAACTGCCAATGGGACTGAATGGTGAGACAGGTGACCTTTTAGCCAACATCTGAGCTTCCTTTGATTTGTTAGCTAATACTAACAGATCTGAAAGACAGCTAACGGCACTTCCTACAGTTTAGTAATGAAGCAAGAAGGGAAAGGGTGGGGACTCCAATTCCAAACGAGGCATGTGTCCATTTCCAAAACTAGCTCGTACATTCTCATTATTTTAGGGCTGATGTCAAACCAGAGGGCAAATTAGCTTTTCATTCATTCAAAGATCTTTCTATTAAACACTCCTTCTATGCTAGATCCTTTGTTAGTCTTGGGATACCCCAAAGAATAAGATAAGTCTCTGCCAATATTAACTGTCTCACCCTCAGTCCACTCCACCCCTGTGCAGCCTTACCCTGGCCCTCTGCTTCCTCCCCCTCCGTTTAGTCACTGGAGACTGACTTCAGCCAGAGGCAAGGGAATACTTGTTAGCTTAGTCACTGGATAAACCTTTGCTGAGCAGTATCCTTCTGGTACCCAGTACTCCTTAGAATTTAAAGTGACCAGATTTTAAGTGGGACACCATTGACCAGGGGTGAGGAGGGGCTCTTGATTAAAAATTTGGTCTACAGGGCTGAGCCCCGGTGGCGTACTGGTTGTGCAGTTCTGCGGCCCACTGGGATGGAAGTTCAATTCCAGCAGCAGCTCCACGGGAGCAAAGGCTGTGGGCCTCCTACTCCCACCACCAGAGGGAAGTAGCGCCTCCCCCCCAAAAAAGTTTGATCTATATAGAGCAACAAAAATGTTCATAGAACGCAAAAATAGTACTGTAATATATTTATTTTCATTTTTTTTGGGGGGGGGGCATCACTGCTCTCCGGCGGTGAGAGTAGGAGGCCCAGCCCCACTGCTGGAATTGAACCTCCGTCCCAGTGAGCCACAGTCCCGCGCACGACCACTACGCCACCAGGGCTCAGCCCTATTTTCATTTTAAAACGCCACGAGACATTGCTAAATTGTTAAAACAGTGGGACGTTTGATCACCTTACCTTAGATATACGGGGATAAAAACGAGTAAGAACCCACCTTGGCCAAACGAGGGGGCTGTCAGTGTGGTGAAGGGGGTCACGTGCAGAAGCGGCCCTTGCTCCCGTTTTCAGAAAGGCTGCATGGCTTGCCCAGTTAGGCAGCTGGCTGGGGGCAGATCAAGGAGCAGTCCAGATTTCCTAAGCCCAAAGTCGCACTATGCCGTGCTGCCCCGTCCGTCACTCTGAAACACCCTTCAGTCCTTTCAGTGCACCCGCCGACTGCCGTCCTCCCACTGGCTGGCCTTCGTCCGAACGTCTGTCCTTCCTTCCTTTCCCTCCAGCACAGATCTCACTCACACCCCAACACACACACACCCCATTTGATTTCTCAGACAAGCTTATGGGAGAGTAGGGGTGTGAGATCGTCTACTGAGGAGAAACACACATCCTAGACTTGAAGGCAGAGGCCATCTCTTTGTGCCCCAGTGTCGAAGGCCCGGTGCTATAGTAGTTGAGGTGCTCAACTGCAAGGTCAGACGTCCTAAACCGCCGGCTTACCCTCATTACCCTCAGGAGGAAGAGGAGGCTGCGTTCGACTCCCACAAAGAAGGAGAGCCTTGGAAACCCACAGGGGCATTTTGATGCGGTCCTATCCTATCGGTCACCGGGAGTCAGAACTGACTTGGTGGCCTCGAGCTTGGGGGAAGTGGGTCGTGACTGACCTTCCCCCTGGCAACATCGGCTCAGCTCCTTGATGCTCAGTCTCCGGAGGGCGGAGCTTCCAGGTGGGGAGGGCTGTGGGGAACGAGCCTGCAGTACTCGAGGCCAGGGCAGTATCCTAATTTGCGTGATGGTAAGTGCCCACTCGCCTGGGTTTGCTGGAACATTCCAGCATGAGCTCAGTCTACCCCGCTGAGACACAGCTGTTTCAGAGGCACATGCCGGGTCTTCACTGATGAGAAAGCCATTCTTAGTAAGTCTCCCCACCCAGTTATCCAGGTTCAAAGAAGTAGGCACGTAAGGATTCAGGGAAAGGACAGACACTGCGGTGCCAATGCTATTCCAAAGTCATGCCTCCCTGGGACTCCAGGAAGAACTGCTTTGTGCAAATCTTAGTTGAGTCACTCCTACTCAAGTCTGCGTCTGAAGTGCAGCTTTCAAGAGAGCGGAGATCGTCCCACCCCAGCCCGAGCACAAAGCAAGGCAACCAATCACAGTTTGACGCCGGGGCCAGAAGCTTGGAAACTTGGGCGTAAGCATCAAAATGATGGATGGCCTCACCATGGCTCAGGTTCTCCGAGCTCAGACCCCGGAGAACAGCTGGGAAAGGAGACCAACTGCAGCACTTGTGAACTCGGCCTTCCAGCGAGATGTACACTCAGAGCCGGGAAATAGCTGTCCTTCTCTTCAAATCGTTGACCAAGAAAAGTAATGGAATATTTACTTACAAAACGAAAACAGATGAGGCATTTTGGCATTCACGAGCTTCCTTTAAATGGCATATTTATTTATTTATTTTCCCTCGACCCCTATCTCAGCATATTTATTTTTAAAACCACCTTATGGCTGAGGCAATTGGACACTGAGAAGAAAAGTATGAACTTCAATCTACACCTCACACCTTAAACGAAATGTTTTTTCTATTTGAGTCCTTGGGATCAGCTCATTTCCCCCTCCCCTCCCCCCTCCCTCTCTCATGAACTCTTGATAACTTACAAATTATTATTTTTTCATGTCTTACACTGCCAAATATTTGCCTTCACCAACTTTTTTGCTGTCCATTCCCCAAGGAGGGGTTATAGGTAGATCATTGTGATCAGTTTCCCCTTTCTCCCTCCTGCTTGCCCTTCCCCTCCTGGTATTGCTACTCTCATTATTGGTCCTGAGGTGATTATCTGTCCTGGATTCCCTGTGTTTCCAGCTCTTCTCTGTACTCTTGCACATGCTCTGGTCTAGTCAAATTTGTTTTGTTGTTGTTGTTGTTTGGAGGGCATCACTGTCCTCAGGTGGTGGGAGTAGGAGGCCCAGCCTTTGCTCCATGGAGCTAGAATTGAACCTCCATCCCAGTGGGCCGCAGTCGCGCACAACCACTACGCCACCGGAGCTCAGCCCGGTCTAGTCGAATTTCTAAGGTAGAACTGTGATCATGATAGTGGGGTAGGAGGGGCAGTACAGGGGGTCGGGGTGGGGAAGCATTAAAGAACCAAAGGAAAATTCTGTTTCATCGGTGCTATAATGCATCTTGACCAACTCGTCTCTTCCTTGTGACCCTTCTGTAAAGGAATGTCCAATTGTCTACAGATGGGCTTTGGGTCTCCACTCCGTACTCCCCCTCATTCACAATGATATGACTTTTTGTTCTGTGTCTTTGATGCCTGATACCTGATCCCATTGACACCTCATGATCACACAGACTAGAGTGCTTCTTCCATGTGGACTTTGTTTCCTCTCAGCTAGAATGGCCTCTTGTTTATTTTTTTCACGCCTTTAAGACCCCAGACACTATATCTTTTGATAACCGGGCACCATCAGCTTTCTTAACTACATTTGTTTATATACCCATTTTGTCTTCAGCGATCATGTTGGGAAGCTAAGCATCATGGAATGTCAAGTTATTAGAACAAATTGTTCTTACATTGAGAGAGTACTTGAGTAGAGGCCCAATGCCCATGTGTTACCTTAACACTTAACATAAATATATGTGCATAGATTTATTTCCCATTGTTATATAGTAATATATTTTATATATGTCCATGCCAGTACTTTGACCTCTATAGATGCCCATTTCCCTCCTAGTTCATTCCTTTATTTCTTTTTACTTTCCTCTTGTTTGGCCTTCATTTGGGTTCCAGTCATTCCTCTCGGCTACACTGCCCATGATCAAGCCCTAACAGACCTCCTACCTCCTCGCCCTTGGTTTTAGATCACTTGTTGTTCTCTTGTGCCTGGATTTGTTTACAAACACTTCAGTTTTTTTGTTTTTAAACTGAAAACATTTATTAATGGATATCAAAGACAACTTGAATAAAGAAGGAATATCAGGTGTCTGTATGGAAACACTCAATATTACAAAGATCTAAAAATTTCCCCAAATGAATCTTTTCTGAGATTTATTTTACTTTAGTTGTTGAGAACAGACACAGTGCATACACCAGCTTACTAACTACTACATGTACAAGCTAGTGACACTGATGGTGGCAGTCTTCAACCGTGTGATCATCTTGTTCCTCCCTCTTCCCCTCTTACCTGTCCTCTCTTATGAAGGGTTGCTGTCAGTGTGATTTCACGGCGGGAAGCTCAAAGGCCAGAGTTCAATGTTCGAACAGGGCATTCTTTATAGCGGATCACTTTAAGAAGACTTTAGGGGTGCTTCCTGGTCTAAGGTTTAAAGATTATCTCAAAACAATTGTTTCCATGGCTTATCAACACTCCATAGTTCTAGACCAGTGGTTCTCAACCTGTGGGTTGAGACCCTTTTTGGGGGGGTGGGGGAGGGAAGGGGGTCAGACGACCCTTTCCCAGAGGCCACCAAATTCATAATAGTAGCAAAATGACAGTGATCAAGCAGCAATAAAAATAATTTTATGCAGGAGGGTGGAGGGATGGAGGAATGGAGAGGGAGAGCCAACTTAAGGGATCTACACGTAGCCTCCTCTCTGGGGCATGGACAACAGGGAAGTGAGTGTTGGGACACATTGTACAG
>PVJH01041369.1:0-15012 GCA_004026705.1 Nesogale talazaci | reverse complement strand
CCACCTCATCACCCCTTCCCCCCATTCACATTGTCAGGAGTTTTTGTTCTGGGTATTTAATGACTATTACCTGACAGGTTATCAACACCTTATGACCACACAGGCTGGTGTGCTTCTTCCACATGGACTTTGTTGCTTCTCAGCTAGATGGCTCCTTGTTTATCTTCAAGCCTTTAAGACCCCAGATGGATGCTATGTCTTTTTATAACCTAATGCCATCAGCTTTCTTTGCCACATTTGCATATGCCCCTGCTTTGTCTTCAGCGGTCATGTTGGGAAGGTGAGCATCTCAGAAGACTGGATTATTAGGGGGGAAAAGTGTTCTTGTGTTGACAGAGTATTTGAGTAGAGGCCCAATGTCCATCTGCTACCTTAATACTAAGCCTATAAATATATGCACATAGATTGATTTCCTCATCATCATACAGAAATATATTTACATAGGTATATGCCTGTATTCAGACCTCTATAAATGCCCTTTGCCTCCTAGTTCTTTCCTCTATTTCCTTTTACTTTTCTCTTGTCCCACTATCATGCTCAGCCTTTATTTGGGTTTCAGTAATTCCTCTCCTTTACATTACCCTTTGTCAAGCCCTACCAGGCCTCCCACATCTTCCTCACCATCGATTTTTTTCTGTCACTTGTTCTTTTGTCCCTGCATTTGTTAACACCCACTTCCTTTCCCCCACTCTCCATGCAACTCCCTCTCCCATGCAACTCCCCTCACCAAGAACCATTGTCCCATTGTTTTCTCCTTGAGATTGTTTATCCAACTTATCTTACCTAGATAGACATGCAGAGATAATAACGTGCACAAACACAAGACAAAGCAAAACAAAGCAACAGAAGAAAAAACAACAACAAAAAGTCAATGACAAGAAAAGAAAAGCGTATAAATAGTTCAAGGTCTCCTTGTTGATCTTTACGGTTGTTTTCTGGTCGAGGGTGCACCATGCCCTGGCCCCACCGTCTAATTTTGGTGTTCCATGGAGAGTTCCTTGCTCTGTTCCTCTTTCTGTTCTGTTGCACGCCCTTAGTGTTTCGTCTCAGTGTGGTGGGGTCACATCAGGCACCATTCCCGAAGTGTGTCTCCACTGTCGTCCCTCTTGGTGCTATGGGTCAGTGAGGAACATCTTGTCTTGTGGTGGGGTCAGCCCTATGGTCCTCTCTGTGCAGGGACTGCTCTGAGCAGAAATATCATCCTCAGAGCTGGTGGACCAGGATGTGCTTTACTCTTTTTCCCTCCCTCCTCATTTGCCCCTGTGTGCTCTGATCAGACACATCCCTCTCCCTGAGCTGTAGCTTCAGTGCTGTCCTCTGAAGCGAATGCTTCTGGGGGGAGGCAGGGCTGTCCACAAAGTTGGTGCTGGGCCCATCCCCTCAGGCCTCTCTATTGGTTCCCTCCTTCATGTCAGTGTGTTGTGTCCTTATCTTGGAGCACCGGGTTGAAGTCTGGTCACTCTTTCCCTGTGGAGATATAAACAATACCCTTCCCTTGGGTTGGTCAGTGCCCTGTTCCTCGGCTACCCATGTCTTCCCCCCCACCCCAGTTTTTCAGTTGCCTATCATATGTATCTCTGGGTTTGGTCTGGCCCCTGCCATATTACTTGGAATTCACCCCAGGAATGTATGTAAATAGTAACTTTTTCCCTATGCATTTTTAAGCTTATCTCCGTGAACTCATGTTGTTCTTGTCCTTTTGTGCTTGGCTTACTTCACTCAGCATGATTTCCTCCAGTTCTTTCCATGCAGCTATGTGCGTCATGTATCCATCACTGCTTTTTAGGGATGCATAGTACTTCATTGTATGTATGTTCCACAGTTTTTTGATCCATGCATCAGTTGATGGAAATTTGAACTGCTTCCAACTCCTTGCGATTATGAACTGTGCTGTGATGAACACTGGGGCACAGATTCTAGTTGTGGATTGTTACTTGTCTCTTCTGGTTATATGCCCAGTAGAGGATTGCTGGGTCATATGGTAACTTAACTTCCATCTGGTTTCGATATCGCCAAATTGATTTCCGTAGTGGCTGTGCATACCTACAGGTCCACCAGCAGTGCTGATTCACCTTGAGTTCCTATCTCTTCACAGCTCCTCAAACACTTGATACCTTTCTGGTTTTTAAAATTGCACATTCCCCCCCGCCCCCCCAAAGGGGAATGAGGGTGAAGTTTATGGGCCAAAGGTGGTACTGCAGGATATTTTAGTATACGGTACTATTTGGTTCAGATTTTTCTTTCTGGTTTTTCTGTTCTAAAATCTGGGTGTATCTTATGATCAAGTGTGTCTTATGATTGGAAAAATACACTATTTGAAGGTGTTAGGTGGTATCTCATAGTTGTTTTAATTTGCATTTCTCTTATGGTTAGGGATCTGGAACATTTTCTCATACATTTATTGGCCATTTGGATTTCTGCCCTCGAGAAGTTCAGGTCCTTTGCCCACCTCCTCAGTGGACAATTGGGTTGTTGTTTTTTTTTTAGTTATAAGTTAGCAGAGTATTGTAGATTTCAGTGACCACGGCCTTTGGCTGTTGTATCATTGCTAAAGATGTTTTCCCATTCTGTAGCCTCTCTTATTACACTCGGCCAATTCTTTCAATATACACAAGTGTTTTATCTTCAGTATATCCCACTTATCAATTTTTGCCTCCACTGAGTTGGTGTCCTTCCCTTTTCCAATAGCCTATGTATTCCTTGTGCCAAAGTTGTCAGATTTGGTCCAATTCCCACATTGATGACTCTAATAGTTTGGGGTTTTAGCTCTAAGTTTGTGATCCACCTTGAGTTTATTCTTCTGCATGGAGTGAGGTAAGGGTTTTGCTTTATTTTTCTACAGATATATATCCATTTTTTCTAGCACCACTTATCGAAGAGGGCATCTGATTTCTACTTGGTATTTTGGGGCCCTTATCAAAAATAAGTTGTCTGTATGCTGATGATTTTTTTCCCTGGGTTTTCAATCCCTGGTTGGTTGGGGGTGTCATTGCAGGGATGGGAACCTCCGGGGTGGGGGTGGGGTGTCTTGATGGCGGTTCTCTACAGAACCCTGAGGCAGGTCGAAAGCCTCTGTTATAAGCCTGGCTGTCCTTTGATGCTGGTCAAGGTGGAGCAGGTGCCCAGAGTGCCACAAAAGAGGCCGCTGGTAGCTCTGAGACCGTGGAGTCCCCAGGGCATGCAGATAATGGGGTTGCAGTCGCTTCTGGATCAGAGAAGTGCTCTGGACCCTCTCAGCGATGACCCGACAGCCTCACACCCCCACTGGGCTCCCCAATCGCCCCACTCACCCATCTCCATGGAGCTCCAGGTGTGAGCTACCTGGTGGTCCTCATCTTACCCTCCTCTTCCATGTCTGTTTTTTTTTGGGGGGGAGGGCATCACTGCCCTCAGGTGGTGGGAGTAGGAGGTCCAGCCTTTGCTCCTGTGGGGCTGGAATCGAACCTCCATCCCAGTGGGCCACAGTCCCGCGCACAACCACTACGCCACCAGAGCTCAGCCCCATGTCTGCTTTCTTAAGCACTCTCGTTTCTTGCTTCATTCTCCTTTGACCGTGGTTTTCTACACTCTTCTTCTGAGCTGGCTTTGCCAGAGCACTTTGCGGTTTAGATTGCTCCTGGTCACTTCAAAGGGTTTAGGACACCACGGCATCAGCATTTCGGGAACCCTGCTGGCACCGTGGTTCTGTGTAGGGATGGGAAGGGCGAGGTCGGCGGTCTGAAACCATCAGCTACTCTACTGGAGAAGGGTGGTGTTTTCTGCTCCTGGAAAGAGCTGCCCTGTTGGAAACCCACAGGGGGCAGTTCTATCCCCCCCCAGGGGGGCTATGAGCTGGCATTGACTCAATGGCCATCCGATTTGGTGGCATAGTGGGCAAAGTCAGCACTTCAAAGCCACCCACTTCTTCTTGAGAGAAAGATGGTGTGTTAGTCCTGATAGACTAGAGGAATAAATTTCAGAGACACACATATAGGTATAAGGAAAGGATTTATATTCAAAAGAAATATGACACTAAGAAGGCATCCCAATCCAGTCCAGTGCAAAGTCATAAGTTCAGTTCAATATTAACCCATATGCCCGAAATCAGTCTATAAAGTCTGCTTCCAGCTCTAGAAGTCACAGGTCAGGGGGTGCAGAGTCCCAGCTCTGGCAGGAGTCTCTCCATGGCTCCTCGCTTCCAGGGCTCAGGGTCCATCAACAGCATGCCACTCCAGCTTCAGAGGTCTGCCTCCATCAGGGCAAAGCCATGTGGTCTCTCCGCTGGCTCCTCCAACTTCTCCGAGGCTGCATCTTGTCTCTTCCGTGATTAAGCGTCTCTGAAACTAACTCCCAACAACTGGGGAAGATAGCTTCTCATCTTCACGAGGGAAATATCGTGAGATTTCCCTGGAGACTCAGGTGAAAGCCACGCCCACATAGAGGCCTCATCGGCTACTCAATGGCTTTCTCCTGATTAACAGGCCAGACTCCACCCCTACATTTCAATCATAAAATTAACATAAGCACATGACTGCCACAGACGGTTATCTATTCCGGAAAGAATTACACTCCTGATGAAGCGTGCAACTGTCCTCTAGTTCTTTAATGCTTACCCACCCCCCTCCCACTATCATGACCCCAATTCTGCCTTACAAATCCATCTGGACCTGGATCCAGGTTCAGGTAAGAGCTGGAAAGACAGGAAATGCAGGATAGGGAAACCCCCCAGGACCAGTAATGAGAGTAGCAATACCAGAAGAGTAAGGGGGAGGGGGGGATAAAGGGGAAACTGATTAAAGGATCTACATCTAACCCCCTCCTAGGGGAACAGACAACGGAAATGTGGGTGAGGGGTGAGAGGTGAGAGGTGAGAGGTGAGAGGTGAGGGGTGAGAGAGACGTCAGTGTAAGACTTGGGAAAAAAGGTAAATTATCAAGGACTTAGGAGGGAGGATGGGAGAGAGTACATGAACTGATACCAAGTGCTCAAGGGAGAAAGAAAATGTTTTGAAAATGAAGATGGCAACCTGTGTTCAAATGTGCTTGATGCAATGGATGGATGGTGATCAGACTCCAGTAAAATGATCAAAATAAAAAGATTCAGCAATCAACAAAGAAAAGAAATCAGCAGCAAATAGCAAACTTAACTTCTTTTTCCCCAATAGTTTTATTGGGGGCTCTTCCAGCTCTTATAGCATTCCATACATCATTTGTATCAAGCATATCTGTACACATGTTGCCATCGTCATTCATTTCCAAATACTTTCTACTTGAGCCCTTGGTATAAGCCCCTCTTTCCCCCTCCTTTAAAATTTATTTTTATTTTTTGGGGGGGTGTCACTGCACTCTGGTGGTCGTGGGAGCTACCCAGCTCTGCTCCTGAGAGCCGCCACTGGATTTGAACTGCCAAGCTCGTGGTCCACAGTCCCGCACTCAACCACTTATGCCAGGGGGCCCCCACCTTTTTTAAAATAAATCATTTTATTGGGGGAACATATCATTATAAAACTAACTAACTGAGCTCGTGCATCAGCATAGACTTCATCGCGGAGAGTGAGAGCTACGTCATCCCTTATAATATTTCTCAGTCTTACCCTACAGTACAGAAGATGGAAGCTGATGGCTTACTTGGAAACTTTACCTCGTGAATCAACTATTTTGAAAGAAAAAAAAGAAAAAGATGAGCAGAGGATGCTGCAGATGAACAATGCAGAGAAAAACAAGTGCCGACAGTAAGAAAATATGCAAACAGTGTTTAGACTCAAGTAAACAGGGAAATCTAAAGATAAAGTAGCACTGAGACCTCTCTTCAAAATTAAAATAGATTTATAGTACCTGTCGCTGGCAGAGAAAAGGTTATCTTCATCTTTCCTCATGGATGTGATAGCCGTTTTGCATAGCAATTTGGAAACCGCTATTAAATTAAAAGTCAAAATATATTAGTATACATCAAAAGGAGTAGTTGCTATTGTGTTCATAGTCCATAGAGCCACAAATTTATTCCAAACAAAATGTGTTCCGACATGTCTCTGTGACCTGTGAGTGGCTGCCGACAGGTTCTCTCCGTATGGGCTTACCTTGGCCTCCTTAGCGCTTCTTGCAAAGCAGTCCACTCAAAACAGTCTTCCAGTGGGGCACTGGTGGGCCAGTTCAGTTCAAGGCAGAGAGGAGAGCCCAGAACATGACTGTGACTCTTTTGAAGGGGGTTCTAAAGGAATAATCTTAATAGACTTTTCTGGAAGAACACAGGACAATCACAGGGATCATCATAAAGACATTATAAGGAAATGGAGAGCCACATTAATGAGGAAAAAAAGCAAGGAAAATTGTGCCAATGAATCTTTATCCCTCATAACAATACACCTGCTTATTCTCTGGGGATAGCAAGGGCTGCCTGCTGTGAGAATTTCCTTGGGAAAGCTTCACCTCATCTACCCTGCAGTCCTGACTTTGCTCCTTCACACTTCTTTTACTCCCAAAATTCAGAGAGCATGTACAAGGACCTCAATTTGAGTCACTCAAGGATGCCCACATTTCTGTTTTGAAGGGGTAGGCTGTTGCACGCACAGCCTTTGTGAGTGTACAGACCTCGATGGAGGGTATGCTGAGAGATAATAGTTTCACATTTTGATTTGCTGTTTCTTTTTCCTTTGATATGAGTTTGTGTGTCAAAAAAGAATCGAAGTCAGTTTTGTTTTGTTTTGTTTTTTTGGGTGGGGGGACATCACTGCTCTCCGGTGGTGGGAGTAGGAGGCCCAGCCCCACTGCTGGAATTGAACCTCCATCCTAGTGGGCTGCAGTCCCGCGCACAACCACTACGCCACCGGGGCTCAGCCCAAAGTCAGTTTCTTTATACTTTTTTTTAACCCTAACCCAAAGTCAGTTTCAATGTTACTTTTCTCCCCATTTTTTAACTCTTAATTTTTTGGGGGGGTGGGGCATCACTGCCCTTTGGTGATCGTGGGAGCTACCCAGCCTTGCTCCTGGAGAGCCACTGCTGGATTTGAACCACCAAGCCTGTGGGCTGCAGTCCCGCACTCAATCACTAGGCCACCGGGGCTGAGCCCACTCTTAATTTTTATTTATTTATTTTTAAAAGACTCTTAATTTTTATTTATCTTTTTAACTTAAATAAATCATGTTGTGGGCTCTTACAGCTTTTATAACAATCCATGCATCAATTGTGGCAAGCACATTTGTACATATATTGCCGTCAACATTTCCAACATTTTCTTTCTACTTGAGCCCTTGGTATCAGCTCCTCCCTCCCCCACTCTCCCACCCTCATGAACCCTTGATAATTTATAAATTATTTTTATTTTCATATTTTATACCATCCACTCTCTCCCTTTACCTGAAATTCTGTTGTTCGGCCCTGGGGCAGGGGTGGGGGGCGGTGTTGTACATTGATCATTGTGATTAGTTTCCCCTTAATCCCTTCACCTTCCTTCTACCCTCATGGTATTATGGGATCAATACTGTGTTTCCTGAGGGACTTATCTGTCCTGCATTCTGTGTGTCGAGAGCTCATATCTGTACCAGTGTACATGCTCTGATTTAGCCAGATTTGTAAGGCAGAATTGGGGTCATGATAGTGGGGAAGAGAAAGCATTAAAGAACTAGAGGAAAGTTGCATGTTTCATCAGTGCTACACTGCACTTTGACTGGTTTGTCAATTCCTTGTGATTCTTCTGTAAGGTATTGTTCAATTGTCTACAGATGGGCTTTGGATCTCCACTCTGCACACGTCCTCATTCACATTGATATGATTTTTCGTTTTGGGTCTTTGAAGCCTGGTACCTGATCTCAGTGACACCTCGTGATCACACAAGCTGGTGTGCCTCATGTGTGTTTTGTTGCTTCTCAGCTAGATGGCCACATGCTTATCTTCAAGCCTTTTAGGACCCCAGATGCTATCTTTTTGATAGTTGGGCACCATCAGCTTTTTTTTTTTTGCCACATTTACTTATGCACCCATTTTGTCTTCAGTGATCTTGTCACGAAGGTGAGCATCACAGAAGGCTGGATTATTGGAACAAAGTGTTCTTACTTTGATGGGAGTACTTGAGTAGAGACTCAATTTCCGACTGCCACCTTAGTACCAGAGCATGTACACTGGTACAAATAAGAGCTGGAAATACAGGGAGTCCAAATAAACCCCTCAGGACCAATATTGAGAGTAGCGATACCAGGAGAAAAAGGGGAAGGTGGCAGGAGAAAGGGGAAATCACAATGATCTACATATAACCCCCTTCCAGGGGGATGGACAACAGAAGAGTGGGTGAAGAGAGACATCAGTCAGTATAAGACATGAGAGAAAAATTTATAAATTATCAAGGGTTCATAAGGGAGGGAGGGCATAAAGGGAGGGAAAAAATGAACTGATACCGAGGGCTCAAATGAAAAGAAAATGTTTTGAAAATGGGGATGGCAACATATGTACAAATGTGTTTGACACATGGATGTGTATATTGATTGTGATAGGAGCTCTAAGAGCCCCCAATAAAATGATAAAATAAAATTTAAAAGAACTAGAGGAACATTATGTGTTTTGTTGGTGCTATACTGCACCTGGATTGTTTCTCTCATCCCTTCCTTATGACCTTCTGTGAGGGGATGTTCAATTGTCTACAGATGGGCTTTGGGTCTCTATTTTGATCCCTCTCATTTGAATGGAAATAGTTCTTTGTTTTGGATCTTCTGACGCCTGATACCTTCCATTGACCCCTTGTGTGAGGCCCAAGACCATCTGCTACCTTAATACTTAACCTATAAATATATGTACATAGTCCTGTATCCCTATTGTTATATATTAATATATTTACATATATATGCCTGTTTATACCTCTATAAATGTCTTTTGACTCCTAGTTTTTTCCTCTATTTCCCTTTACTTTCCTCCTGTCCCTCTAGCATATTCGACCATCATTCGGCTCTCAGTACGTCCTCTCAGCTACAGTGAACTTGATTGAATCTCACCAGGCATTCTCCACCTTCCTTGCCTTTGATGGGGGGCTGACTCCATCCTCATTTTCCCCTACTTCCTCCTTTCCCCTGTCCGCCCCCCCCCCCCCAGTGGTTTGTTTTGCTTCAGGATTGTTTATTCTGCCCATCTTATATAGATAGACAAGAGGAATAAAGCCTATGAATAGTTCCAGGTCTGTCTGTTGAGCCTTATGTATGTTTTCCAGTTGGGTATTGTGCTGTGCTGTCAAGTCCCACCCTGTCCCCTTGCCTCCATCCCCAGTTCGTCTATTTTTAGAATCCTCAGGTTCTTTATTGCTTTACTCCCCTTGCTACTCTGTTTTCCCTTCATGTTATGCCCTGGTGTGGGGAGTCAGACCCGGCACAATTTCCGCACTGTGTCTCCAGTGCTGCCCGCCATAGCTCTGTGGGTCAGTAAGGGGACAATGTGTCTTGTGTTGGGGCCAAACTTACGGTCCTCTCTGTGCATGGACTACTCTGAATAGGAATGTTGTTCTTGAAGCTGGATGCTGTCCGCTTTCTTTCTTTCCCCCTTAGCTTGCTCCACTCTCCGTGGACTGTATTTTCAGTGCCGTCCTCTCTAGTGCATTCTTCTGAGGAGAGGGGGGTGTCCACGTAGCTGGGATAGGGGCCAGTCTGGCCCCACAGATCTCTCTGTTAGGTCACTGCTTCCTGCAGGTGTGCTGCCCTCAAGGCTTGGCACACCAGGTTGAGTCTGGTCCCTAGCCCTTTCCTATGGAGACATAAGAAGTTCCCTCCCCGTGGTGGATTAGTGCCCTGTTCCCCCAATGCCTTTGTCTCTCCCCCCTTTTTTATTTCTCTTGTTGTTTACTACCTGCCCCTCTTCCCCCCCTTCTTCATGTTGGTATGCTGTATGCAATATTGGACATGGTCTGTCCCCTGCCTATATGGCGTTCCTCAACCTATAAATTATGCATTAAATAGTTTTTCTTCTATTCTCACTGTGTTGATTGAACCTACCTCAGTGGACTCATCTTGTACTTGTCCTTTTGTGCATAACATAACTTCCTCCAATTCTTCCCATGAGACAATGTGCTTCATGTGTTCATCACTGTTTTTTAGGGATGTGTAGTTCTCCACTGTGTGTATGTGACAGAGTTTCCTCATCCTCTCATCTATTGATGAAAATTCAGGTTGTTTCTAGATCTTTGTGATTATGAGTTGCCTCATCATAGACATTGGAGCGCAGATGACTGGCCGTGGTCTATTTCCTACTTCCTCTGGGTATATAATCAATAGTGGGTTGCTGGGTTGTAAGGTAGCCCAATTTCCATTTGCTTTAGAGATCACCAGATCACTTTCCACCGTGGCTGCACTTACCTACAAGGCCACCAGCAATGGAGGAGAGTTCCTATCTTGCCACATCCCCTCCAACATTTGTGCTCTCTGATTTTTGGTTTGTTTTTGTTTTGGGGGGCATCACTGCCCTCTGGTGGTGGGAGTAGGAGGCCCAGCCTTTGCTTCTGTGGAGCCATTGCTGGAATTGAACTTCCATCCCACTGACCCGCAGTCCTGCGCACAACCACTACACCACTGGGGCTCAGCCCACTCTCTGTTTTTTTGAGCGGGGCCACATTCAGGGATGTTTGGTGATATCTCATAGTTGTTTTAATTTGCAGTTCTCTCATGTCTATTGGCCGTTTGAGTTTACTGCCTGGTGAAACTTCTGTTCAGGTCCTTTTCCCACCTTCTCAGAGGACTCTCTGCTTGTTTCTGATTGCAAGCTCTTTGGGTTTTGAATATTTCAGTAATAAGCCCTTTGTCTGATGTGTCATTGCTAAAGATCTTCTCCCAGTGTGTGGGTTCTTTTACTACTTACTCTCTTGTTGAAGTCTTTCGATGCACACAGGTGTTTATCCTTAGTATAGCCCACTTGTATAGTATATTTCAGCTTCGTGTGTGTGTGTGTCCGTCCCTATTTTGATTAGTCTATGTATTCCGTGTGCCAAGGTTCTCATGAGAGTTTTGACAGACTCATCATTGATTTTTAAGGGTATGGATTATTCCTATGGGTGTGCACACTAGAATTTATTTATCCATTTTTTACAGTTTTTCTTTGTTCCCATCTTTTTGCTACTATTTAAATTGCTGTGACAAACCCAATGTTTAACTTTGAGGTCTGACTTTTCTTCCTGTTGTAACCCCTCAGACCAGTGTTTGCATCAGACAGGTAAGAAAATTGGAGATTTCTTAAGACTATGTGATCCTTCTCTTTAATATATATATATATATATATATGTATCTTAAATTCTAAACTTATGTATTTATTTTTTAATTCTAAATTATCATTTTCCTTTTTATATGTGGAATACAATACATGCAAAATACCATACAAAACATACTATACATAGTCATACAGCTCATCCACCTCAGAATAGTGTCAGTATCCCAGTGAGCATCAGCCCCCCACCCCCACCTGATAAGTTTCTTTCTTCTTTTTTCTCCCCACCTTCTCTCCTCACCCTTCCCCATCTTGTCCTTCTCCACTCTCCTTTCGCCAGCCCCTGGGCTTATTGTAGTCTTCAAAGTCTTTTCCTTTGGTGTGAAACCCACTTTTTTTCTTCTTCATTTATTTTTTTCCCATCTCACAATGGGACTATGAAATGCTTATCTTTATGATAAGCTCACTTTTCTGAGCATAATGTCCTCCTTTTTCCACCATGTCATGAGACATTCGACCGACTCATCATTGATTTTTAAGGGTATGGATTATTCCTATGGGTGTGCACACTAGAATTGATTTATCCATTTTTTATAGTTTTTCTTTGTTCCCATCTTTTTGCTACTATTTAAATTGCTGTGAAAAACCCAATGTGTGTGCACATATCTGTTTCTGTTTTGTTCTTTATTTCTTTTCTATTTGTAATCATTTTATCAGGGGCTTTTACAACTCTTGTTACAAACCATGTATCAATTGTATTCAACATATTTGTGCATATATTCCATCGTTCTTTTCTAGACATTTACTTTCCATTGAGCCTTGGTATCAACTCCTCTTTTCTCCACTCTCCTCCACCCTTTAGCCCCCCACAGCCCTTATGACCCCTTTATAGATTGTAGATTGTTAATTATTTTTAAATCTCACACCAACCGCTGTCTCCCTTCCCCTATGGTTTCTATTGCTGTTCCCCCGGATGGGTGTGCATAGTTAGATGTCATTCATTGTGATTGGTGCCCCCCTCCCTCCCCATCTCTCCACCTCTACCCTTTTGGTATTCCTATTCCCATTCCTGTCCCTGGGTTCTATGTGTTGTGAGCTTTATCTCTTGCTTTATCTCTGTCTAGATTGGAAGGCGGCACTGAGGTCTTGATAGTAGGGGGGTGAAGGGGCCTCCAGGGATCAGATGTATATTGCTCTGTTGCACCCTCATTGACTTATCCCTCGCCACGACCCTTCTGTGGGAGGATGTTTCATTGTCCGTAGATGGGCTTTGGATCTCTGCTCCAACCCCCATTCATTCTCACCAATGCATTTTTGCTTGTTTCTTTACTGTTTGTTGTGAATCTTCTGATGCCCATTGCCCAGTCTTGACACCTCACAATGGCTCTGGCTGGTGTGTTTCTTCCATGTGGGCTTGTTGCTTCACTGTTGGATGGCCACTTGTTTAACTTCAATCCTTTAAGACTCCCGACACTATATCTTTTAATGGCTGAGCACCATCCTCTGTCTTCACCACATTTGTTTATGCACCCATTTTGTCTTCAGCAGTCATGTAGGGGGATGGGTGACCATCAAAGAATGCCAATTTGTTAGAACAAAGTGTTCTTGTGTTGAGGGAAGGTATGGACTGAGGCCCAAGCCCCATTTGCTGCTTCAATGTATTGCTTTATAAATATATGTACATAGGCCAATACCACTATTGTTATGGATTAATATACTTGCATAAGTGCACATCTCTGTTAATCTTCCTCTCTATGCCTTTGCTTCCCAGAGCTTGCCTGTTTCCTTTTACCTCCTCCTTCCCCGCCATCACTTTCCCTCTTCGTCCACCTCTTAGTGCTTCCTCTCCACTGGCTTGATGTTGCTCTAATATTCACTCCATCCACATGCCATGAAATTTAACAATCCAATCACATCAAGGAGACTTGTACACTTATCACCCCATTCAACGCTAGAGCACTTTCTTCCTTGTACTCTTTATTTCTTTAAGGTAGTACCAAATAGAGAGATCGGAGGATCCTAAGGTATTTGTATTTGCATTTCTTTAAGGACCCACCATATTGTTTCCCATAGTGGCCACCACAATTCTGCAATGTGTGAGGGTTCCAAGCTCTCCACATCCTCTCCAGCATGTATGATTCTTCTGTTTTAAAAATATATATTTACTAAAAGTGTCAGTGTGCGGGTATACCTCCTGGTTGTTTTAATCATGTGACTTCTTCATATGATTGTTGGCCATTTAGGTCTCATCTTTAGTAAGTTATCAACTCTTGCCTTACACCCATTTTTTGATTGGGTTGTGTGTTAAACAAGGTTCTCTAGAGAAGCAAACCCAGTGCACTTATGATAACACACACACACACACACACTCATACAAGGATATAACAGCAAATGAGTCCACACAGCAGTGCACAGAGCCCAGTCCAACTCATTTTCGTGGGACAGGTAATACACTGAAGGTCCTTCTAACTCACATGGCCACTAGCCCAAGGAAGCAGACAGCGGTAAGACGAAGCGGCGGGATGTAGCGGAGGCTACAGGTGCACAAGACAGTGAAGCAGACCACAGCAGACGGAGCCTCATGATGCAGGAATGAGAAGTGGCTGGCAGACAGTTTGGCATCTTGAGTGGTGGCAAGACAAGCGAATTGGCCCACAGACCTACAGGTGGGGCAGTGCCCGGCATGGAGTAGGAGGCACGGTGGAGGCTGCCCAGGGGTAGCGCAGCACACGTGTAGAGACAGGACAGCTGGATCAGGCAGCACGCTGGTCCAACCACCAGGAAGAGAGAGAGGGGGTTGGCCTTCAGTGTGGGATGAAGACAGGACTTTTCCACAATCATTATACTCCAAAATATTAAGCATACTATTTGCCAGCATTTGGTGTGGAAGTTAAGTTAGCTCCTCTCCCTGTGGTTCCCAGTTATCTGAGGCCTTTGTGTGTCTCACCAGAGCTAACCTCCCTGCTGTTAGGATGATGGTTCCCTTCTCTTGAAGCCTGTGGGCGGATTCACATGCTGATGTTAATGATCTCTAGCCTGTTTAGCCACATCCAGGAGTCTGGGGTCTGGTCTTGTCACATGGGACCCCCGACATCTCCCTTTGCTATAACAGTGTGCAAATGGTACAACCCCTTCCTGTAATGTATGTCCTTGCCTGTATTGGGGGCCTGGCATGACTCTAGAGGGTATATAAAAATTGGACATAATGGGGGAGAGATGGGCCAGTTAGGTAGCAATGAAGCATAAAACCTTCCTCTATTTCCTGAAGGTTTCCTCCCCCCAACCATCACAGCCCCAAATCCACCCTGCAGTTCCAGCTGGGCTGGAGGAGGTGCACTGGTGGAGGTGGGAACTGGAAACGAGGGAACTCGGGGTGAATAGACCCCTCAGGGTCAGTGGTGGGAGTGAAGTTGCTGGATGGGTGGGGTGGAGAGAGGAAGCCAGCTGTGGGGATCTGCAGACTGTCTCCTATCTGGAGGGCAGACCTAGGGAGGAGTGGGCAGGGGCAGATGTCGGGCAGTGTAAGATATGACAAAACAATAATGATTGCAGAGTAATGAGGACTTGGGGGGGGAAGGTTGGAGGGGAAAAGAAGGGGGGGCCGATATCAAGGGCCCAAGTGGAGCAGCAGATGTTGGGAGAATGTTGATGAGGACAGGCAAGTGGGAGTGCTTGGCACAGTGTATGTAACTATGTATTGAACTAAGTATGATGGAAAGCGATATATGAGCACCCAAAAAAATGATAAATTAAAAAAATAAATAAAAATTAAAAAAAAGTAAGGCTCTCTCTTATGCCTCTCTCCTGCCCCTCAGCCTCTCTCCCTCATTATGTAATTCCTTTCCATACTCTCTCTCCACGTTGACC
>PVJH01041368.1:0-15000 GCA_004026705.1 Nesogale talazaci | reverse complement strand
GCAGGTGTGTGGGGGGCAGGTAAACTCTGTGCGTGATCTTCCTTTTTGGATACTCTGGGTTGAGAGTGAATATGCTGTTGGCGAGAGGAGAGGCTGTATTAAGTGCCAGCCTCAATTAGGAATAACAGCCTGAAGGCTATAGTCCGTACTCCGCCGTAAGGGCATCTTTGTGGAGCTAATTTTCTCAGGATAAAACCTAGCAAGGTTGCAGTCAAACGATTTCTGCAGATTTAACTATTGTCTTTCCACCCAGCCACGAGGAAATAAGAGAGAGGGGAGACTCTGGCCAGTGGATGAGGTGGGGAGATCAGAAAGGACTCGAGGTCTCTAATGGAAATAATCGGGTGTCAGTGCTGTGAGCGCTTTCTGTGTAACATTCTTGATCCCCAATAGAGTGAGGTAGCCTCTTGACAGTTGTCTCCGACCACCTGTGACTTACCAGGTTCGAGAAGCCGGCAAAGCGCTTTTGAGGGGTGGCGTGTTAGTGAAAGCCACGACCAAAAAGTTTCACACGAAATCATTTGGAACTTAGCTCCTCAAATTTCCGGAGTGATCTCATAGCCCAGGTTAGGAACCCACCGCCATGGTGGCCTCTGTGATGAAATAAGCGTGTCACTGTGGGATGAGGTCATGACGGTCTTCACCACACACGCGTTTACAATATTAGAAGGTCACGTGCATTGGGAAGCAACTTTTCTTTCTTAGGCTTACACTACTTTAATTAATTTTTTTTTGGGGGGAGGAGGACGTTATTTAAGACAGTCTTGGAACAGTTTTGTGACTTAGGTTCTGACAGTTATTGGTGATGGGGGGAGAGGATTGGGGGAAGGGGAGAAGGGTCTCATTTTTGACCAGAGGCTCTTTCAATTCCATACTGAGAATTAAAATCCTGCACTGAGAATTTGCGAGTGGTGGCATCGAGGTGGCACTAAAATAAGAATATTTCCTCCCATTTGTGTTTTTCTGAGTGTGTTTTCTTTTTACATCAGCTACCTTCAGGAGAGAGAAAGAAGAGAGGTGGGGCTATCTCCTTGCCCGTGTTAGCGAAGTAAAGAAACTTCAGTTTGTTTTCCCCTGGTGCAGAAGAGTTAGCTTTGGTGTTCAGACAGCAGATCTGATGGGGATGGTCACTGACATAATTTTTCTGAGAAAAAGACCTCTGTGTTATGATGTCAACCATAGATTACAGAAAATGGTGCTGGTGGGGAGGGTGAAAAAAATGAGGAGTGGATACCAAGGTTTCATGTGGAAAGAAAATGTTTTGAAAATGATGATGGCAACAAATGTACAAATATGCTTGACACAATATATGTATAAATATATAGTGATAAGAACTCTATAAGCCTCCAATTAAATGATTTATGAAAAAAAGAAAAAAAAGAATGTTGAAGAATATGGAAATGTGGGTTGTCACATGCTGGCTTCTGGTTCTGGATATTACACTTTTGGTTGGAGTTTATAACTTTCCCTTGAAGGCTGAGCCCTGGTGGCATAGGGGTTGAGTGTGGAACTGTGGCCCATTGGCTTGGAGGTTCAAATCCAGCAGCAGCTCTTCTGGAGCAAGGCTGGGTAGCTCCCATGACAACCAGAGGATAGTGATGCCCCCCAAAACAAACAAACAAACAAACAAACAAACAAACCAAAAACTTTTCCTTGGATGGACAGGTGTAAAGTTTCATTACATATATATATATATATATATTATATTACACATATAACAGCCCACATGGTCACTGAAAGAGTTTTACTAGATTAATTGATTACTTTCCTCAATTAATTAACAAAACTGGGAAAATAGCCTCTATATTTTCTCATTCATGAATTGCCACTTTCTTTCCCTCAAAACCAAATCAACTCATCATCACTGGGCCAGTTCTGAGTCACAGCAACCCTTTAGGACTGAGGAGAACTGCCCTGTTTCCCAGGAGTAGTCTCCCTTCCTGACAGTGTACTTGCTTGTTCTTTGAGGGTAATAAGAGCAGTCCTATGAGAATTTCCTTGGGAAATTTCACCCTGCCCACCATTCAGGCCTGATCTTGACCTTACAGACTTCTTTTTTGCTCCTTAAATTCACAGAACATTGAAAAGGAGCATGGAGTGAGGACCTTAAGGATGCTGACACTGCCATTTTGATGTGGTGTCCATCAGAAACTGCAGGAATATTCAGAGAGAGGTTTACGAAAGAGAAACTCTGCCTTCTGAAGTAGGGGCTTTGTCAATGAAAAGTCCCTTCTTGGGCTTTTGGTTCTGGCTTAATTAAGGCTGCTCTGATTCTGCAGCAATACGTTGTGCTTACACATGTCTGTGCACTTACCCACATCAACAGTTTGTGGAAAAATGCCACTATTTTTCATTTCATTTTCCATGAACTGTTGGAACAAATCTCTAACTCCTGTAAAATAAAGTTCTCATATATTGGGCTTGCTTACAGCTATACAAAGGGAAAGATGATGCCCTGGACATATTTAGGCTGAGACAATTCAGGTTGAGAACCATGGAGCTATAAAAAATGGAGCTACTGAAAACCATTTCTCCTTCAACTTTCCAAGTATGAAATCTGACCACAAAAATAAAGGGTCTAAGTGCAGACTTTCTAACTTCATATTCCCTCAGGTCTTATGTCTATAAAAGGAACCCTGTAGAACTGTATGAACATTATAGTTTAAGAGGCCGAGAATCCAATGTGCTTTAAAGCTAGAATTGGATTATATAAAAGCGACAAAGAAATCAAAAGCAAAGGGCAGCTGCAGGGTGTTGGTAGCGACACTCTGTGGACTACTTGGGAAAATGAACTACGATTTCCTAACCCCCTCGTCATCATACCTTCAGCATCTACTGTCAGGATGGAACATTCATTCAATATGATCATGTTCTAGATATAGGTGGCACAGTGGAAAAGTACTCAAGTGTTAGGCAAACAAATGAACCCACCAGCCACATTGTTGGAGAAATAACTGCCTGTCTAATTCGATGGCAATTTGGGGCATTGTACACCTGAGGCATTTTTATTCACACTCATATACTGTTGACTTTACTCTGACTCATGGGTATTCCAGGTGTGTCACAGTAGACCTGTATTCCTTAGGGTTTTTTGACTGATTTTTGTAAAAAGATATTAACTGACCTTTTTCTGTAGGGACTTGAATCTCAAGCCTTCTAATGAACAGTTTGGTTTATTAATCATTTCCACCACCCAGAGACTTTGTACATATATGTATAAAGACATAGTTTATGTTCACACACAAACATATGTGTAATTTATAACACATATTTTGCATTACGTTCCATCTAGTTGGTTTTAAATCATACAACAGTTCCTTAAGCAACAGAATGAAGTGTCATCTCCACAATTGTTATGCTTGTGTCCATTGTTTTAGTCAATGCATCAATCCATCTCTCTAAGGATCTTCCCTTTTTCCACTGACAATCTACCAAGCATGACATCAGTTCTAGAGATTCACTGCTTGGGATAACATGTCAAATATACATGAGATGAAGTCTTGCCATCTTTGCGTCTCTTTGTCTCCAAATTTCACATCCCAAATACCAGTAATTATCTTGCAATAATCTTGATTGCATGTTTGATCTATATTAGACTGGAGAAGCTGGCTCCATGGGTCAATGTATTAATTAACTTTAAATAAGTTGTCATTGGGCTGAGCCCCAGTGGCATAGTAGTTGATTGAGGGACTGCGGCCCACAGGGTTGGCAGGTCATATTCAGCAGCAGCTCTCCAGGAGCAAGGCTGGGCCTCCTACTCCCACGAGGGGGCAGTGATGCCCATAAAAATGAGTTGCCATAATTGGTTTCCTAAAGGCAGATAATTATTATCCTATAACAAACAACATTATACTTTAACATAAATCTTGAAATGTCATTTTTGATGATGAATGTGATCTTACTTTTCTTGAATTTGTCATTATCGGCCTAATACAGCATATGATTGCCTGATTCAAAATGGCCAGTATCTGCCCATTTCTGTTTTTTAAAACCTAGGGCATTGACCACTGCACATTCAATTTCATTTTTTATAACTTCCAATTTCCCTAGATTCACATTTTGTACATTCTATGTTCAATTATCGATGGATGTCTGTAGCCGTTTCTTCTTATTTCACGTCATGCTCCATCAGCAAGTGAAGGTCTTGAGAGCTTCCCTCTATTCAAATCACTAAGGTACTTGGTACATTCTATCTGGCTAAGTCATCATTCTCTCAGTAACATTTTGAGTGCCTTCCAACCAGAGGGGCACATCTTCTGGCACTATGTCAAGCAGTTTTTTACTGATATTTATAAGATGTTCTGTGGCTAATACTTCAAAAGAATACAGCATCTTTCATATTCTCATTCTGTTCTTAGCTTGAAGGCTTCACTGAATGGGGTAACCTTGATGGTATATGGTATACTGGTGGCATAGCTTCTAGTATCAGTGCAACATATAAATATGTATTTTTATATATACACTTCCAAATATTATATATATATATATATATATATATATATATATATATATATAAAGGTGTTGGTGGGAATAGCAGAATTTAGGGCTAAAATAGGTAATATATATCATATATCCTTGTCTTCTGAATCCAGCTGAAATTTTGGCAGTTCCCTGTCAGTGTACTGCTGCAACCATTACTGTTATTTTTTTCAAGACCATTTTATTGGGAGCCATTACAGATATCATACCATTCCATAGTTCAGTTCCATCAAGGAGTATTGTATAATTGCCAGCACAATCAATTTCAAAACATTTTATTCCTTCTTCAACTCCTTGATTTCTATCAGTTCCTCCTTTTAAAACAAGTCATTTTATTGGGAGCTCTTACAGATATAATATCAATTCCTCTTTCCTCTCCCTTTCTTGTTCCCTCATGGTATACCTCAGGAATTCCTATTCTATTGTTCTTTAGGTTCATCAGTTCTGGATTTCATACATCAAAACCCCAAAAAGCATTTAACAAAAATTTAAGAGAGCTATCCACAATAATTAAAACACCAATATGAACACACATACACACATATTTAAAACAGCTCAGGTCCAAAGTGTATTAGAGGGGGGGAATGTGTGACAAGGTTTTAACATTCAAATCAGATTTATCACTTTGAATTCTTTTTTTTTTGGCATCACTGCCCTCTGGTGGGAGTAGAAGGCCCAGCCTTGCATTTTGAACTCATAGTCAAATCTCAAATACTCTCTGTTTGGTAACCAGTTTATTTCCACCCCCCTATTATGGACAGAGGAAAGTTACCAAAGACTTATTTCCTGTGTAGATCTCCAAATATATCTTGGGCTTCCACAATCCTTCATATCCTTCTGCAAACCAGAATCTTAACAATTTAAATTGTGATATTATTCCCTTTTTTGGCATTGAATGATATAATTTAAAATCCTTGGGTTATGGATGTTGGGGTGCTTTTTCCATGTGGATTTAGTTGACATATCACCCAGATGACTGGTTGTTTAGACATAAACCTTTAAGATCCCAGATACTATTCTATCTGAAAGCCAGGAACCATCTAATTTCTTCATTACACTTTGCTCTAGCACCCATATCTTCTATATTTCTTTTGTGAGGGTGCATATTGAAGAGGACCATGTTGTAAGAACTAAATGTTCTTTGATTGCAGCTAGGATTTAGTGGGAGTTCCCAATATATTTTGGGATCTCTGTATTTTGGTTTATTTTTTAAATTTGTCTTTGGTTCTCCCTAGAGACTGCCTTGTTAATTTATAGCAGGTTAATCCTATTGGTCATCTCCCTGGAATATAAGGATCTTTCATTAATTATGTCCTTGATTGACTTCTAGACTAATATTCAAAACACTGCTGAGAGAGATGTGTTGGACCAGAGTAAGCTAACTGCCTCTTGCAATACCTAAATCATTCACTTGTACAGAATGCATCCTTGCTTGACTGTCACTATTTACACAGACAACGGGAACTGGTTGTCAGGCAAAATATGCAATAATATTTAATGACAATGTCAATCATAGGTGTGTCAGTCCAGGTAGACTAGAGGAACAAATTCAATAGACACGCATATAGGTATAAGGAAAAGGGTTTATATACAAAAGGAATGTGACACCGAGAAGGCATCCCAGCCCAGTCCAGTTCAAAGACATAGGTCCAATATTAACCAATATGCCCAAAATCAGTCTATAAAGTCTCCTTCCGACTCACGAAGTCACAGGTCAGTGGGGGCAGGATCCTGGCGCTGGCGGGGGTCTCCCCATGGCTCCCCATGGCTCACTTCCAGGGATCAGGGTCCATCAACAGCATGCCACTCCAGCTTCAGAGGTCTGGCTCCATCAGGGCAAAGCCATGTGGTCTCTCCTCCAGCTTCTTTGAGGCTGCATCTTGTCTTTTCCGTGATTAATCGTCTTTAAGACTAACTTTCAACAACTGGGAAATATAGTGAGATTTCCCAGAAGTCTCAGGAGAAAACCATGCCCACATAGAGGCTTCATTGGCTACTCAATGGCGATCTCCATATTAACTGGCTAGACTCCACCCCTACATTTCAATCATAAAATTAACATAAACACATGACTGCCATAGACCACCCCTTATTAATTTTATACTTTCACATAACTATATAACCATACGTAACCTTCAAATAAACAATAAAATCATATCTCTACCTGACAGGATAAAACTAAAATGCATACAATTCAACATGTGTCACCAGCATTTAAAAATAACATTCTATAAGTGAACAAAACAAAAGATATTCTATGCCTTACAATTGTAGTTACAAAATATCTACACCTTGATTCTATAAGCTTTGAATATATATTCCACCACCTATAAGAGTTTGCAAACCAACCACCTCGTGCCTTTATTCCCCCATTTTGGGTATCTAATTTCCGTATTGCCCACTTATACCAACCCAATGCTCTGAGGAAACAATCATATCTTTCAATGTGAAGAATCTTCATTCCAGTTGGAAACTCATGAAGTGTGCATCCATTAGCAAATTCAAATCAGTACAGGCCATCCATAAAGTCAGCAGCGATATGCACCAGTTCACAGACTTAAATCTCTTCTCTTGCTCTGGTTGGGTTCTGGTCAACTCAATGGGGGCTTTTCCACTTAGCCTACCAGGGTAGCCATTGGTCACCTTCCTTTAGACCAAGGTCCCAACAAATTCTCAACATGCCTAGCTCTCTTATGCTAGGTCATGAACTTCAGACCAGTCAACCTGATCTTCGTCTTCTCTATTTCCTGTGAACAAAGTCCATGGGTGTCAGTGACCAAAGTCAACCCGGCTCTTTATTGATGCATTTCTCCTGCTTTCACTGGCAAGCAGTAAATCTGGGTGGTTTCCTAACAAGCATTTCAGCCTGCCAAAAGTTTCCTTTAACATTCAGTCCCAGAGAGGAGTTATCTTCATGGTTCCAGATTCCTTTGCTTCTGAAGACAGTCACTAGTCAGGATTTTCCAAGGAAATAGACTCTATCCTTCTTTATCGGTCAGTCTGACCTTTTCTCAGACTACAAGTATTCTGAGTACTCTGAAAGACTGGGTGGGGCTACTTTCTTCAGCTCAAATCTTTCCAGGTGTGGCCTAACCCCATTTAAGCTCAAGGTGGGGTTAATCTCGTTAGAGATGTCTTTGACGCTAATTCCTAAACCCTCTAGGGTCAATGCTTGGCTTGAGGTAACTAGATTTGCAAACTCCATACTTCCCAATAAACATTTCTATGCATTCTTGTATTTACAATAACAGGCATAAGAAATCAGTATAAACAGCATAAATCAAACTTAATTCTTAAAACAGTCAAGGTCAATACTTATTAAGCTTATCTATATCCTTATCTAAAATACTGTTTACACAAAAAACATTGAATTAGGTCTCTGAAGGCATCAAAACAGATCCCTACTTTTGGTCAGGCATTCTGACCTTCTTAACCATTGTCCTTCAGCAGAATCCCCATTTTATAAAGGAATAACCAAAGACAGCATCCAAACAAAGTAATCAAAACTTTAACTTCCCACATTGTTTCCAGAAAATAACTCAGTAAACTGCAAGAACTGGCTAGACCCCACCTCTACATTTCAGTCATAAAATTAACATAAACACGTGACTGCCACAATAGGTCTTCCTGAATAATATATATCTCAAGATAGCAAGTAGGGCATTAATATATTAAGTCATTGTTTGTCTGCCTCCTGACAGTAGAATACTCTTGCAATAGCTGTGCTTTTTCAAACACCATAGATTTTCTGTTTTTTTTGGGCATCACTGCCTTTTGGTGGTTTGAGTAGAAGACCCAGCCTTGCTGCTGGATTTGAACCTCCAACCCAGTGGGCCGCAGTCCTGTGCACAACCACTACGCCACCGGGGCTCAGCCCCGTGATTTTCTGTTTTAAGTCCTCAGATTATAAGTGTGTTTTCAGGTCGTGTCCAATTCACTTAGTGAAGTTTCACTCAGATTCACATCGGATCCCTTTGGTATAGCCTTTGGCGTGTGATGTATGCCTCGAAGATCCAGGATTTATTGCCCTAGTGCTCTGTATGGCAGTTGGCTTAGATCCCGAGGGATGCACAGAAACTCGGGCCAAGGAGGCTTCTTAGGTGCATATTACCAACCATACTCCATTCAGTCATTCCACCTCTACCTCCTCACTTGGAAGTTGGGTCTCCCCTTTTTCCTACCAACATATATGCACATATTTTTTCCTAGGAGTGTCTGTTCCCTTTTCCCTCTCCTGATTTGACTTTCCCATCAGGGTCCCTCATCTCTCTGATTGGGATGTCTACCTGTCTAGGGAGGCCTCTTAAAACTTGGCATGGCAGTCACTAAGCAGTCAGTGACTGCCTTTCTTTTGAGAATTTGCTCCAAGTTCTCATGAGGAGACCTCCAACAAAGTTACCTTCAAGACATATACTCAGAGAGGTTGGTGTATGGTACATTGGCATCAGTCAGGCTCTCTAGCTAGCTCTCTGGTCACCCTAGCCAGAAGATTGGATGCCCTGAAAACCTGAGCTGGTGCCCATTCTATTGTTTGGACTCATACAGGATTTGTCCTTTTGTGATTGACTGACTTCACTCAGCTTAATGTCTTCCAGATCCTTCCATATCATGAGATGTTTCTTTGCTGTTTTTTTAGGAATGTGTAGTCTCCCATTGTGTGTATATACCAATGTTCTCCCCTCCCTCCACATTCTTCTCCTGAGAGGGATTTAGACTATTTTCCACTCCTTGTTTTTGTGAACCATGCCACAACTAATGTGGGACAGCATATGTCTGTTCATGATCTGCCTCATTTCTTTGGACTATATGCCCAGCAGTGGTATTTCTGGGTCATATGATATTTCTATTGCCATCTGTTTTAGGATTTGCTATATCACTTTCCCCCGAAGTTGTACGTATTTACAAACCCACCAACAGGGTGTAAGAGTTCCAATCATTCCACACCCGTGTCAGCACTTGTTGTTTTCTGTATTTTAAATTAGGCTATGATTATAGATGTTAGATGGTTGTTTTGATTTGCATTTCCCAGATGGCTAGTGAAGGAGAACATCTTCTCATGTGTCTGTTAGCCAATCAGGTGTTGCCACCATTGTTGAGTGATCTTCAGCAAAATGTTACTTGCATGTGATATTAATAACATTGTTCTATAATTTTAACATTCTGTTGTATTACCCTTCTTTGGAATGGGTACACATATGGATTTCTTCCAGTCAGTTGGATATGTAGCATTCTTTTAAATTTCCAGACATAGATGGCATACTGCTGTTGTTCACTGATGTTGAGTTGTTCCCCCAGTTCATGGCAACCTTGTGCAGAACAAAAAGAGATACTGCATAGTCCTGCCCTATCCCCATGATGGGTTGTGGACTGGACTACTACAATTCATAGACTTTTCATAAGTAGATCACCAGGGCTTTCTTCCAGTCTGTCTTAGTCTTGAATATAAACCTCTAGAAACCACCACGGCCAACAATTCAGATAGCTCAAGCTTCTTAAGCTCCCATGTTATTTGTGCTCTAGAAACTTAACTCCATGTTTATTTCTTAACTTTTTTTTATTCAAGATACCATATCTTAGCGTTTCTTGAATGGAATTTGCAAATTGAAGGCAGAGACAATCTGCCAACTAAAATTTGGGGTGTGGTGCTGAATGCCTGTCATTTACAGGTGGCTGAGACCCATGAGGAGGAGAAGAGGCTGGGTTACTTGTGACCATTTCTTTTCTGAAACTCACCAATCAGGTCACTCAGATATCATCATGCAGAAAACAAAAACAAGAGCAAAAATCACTGAGTGTGTTTAGGACAAATTCCCTTCTTATAGAAAGCTGGGGACTGAAGTTCTATTCCGTTTTAAGAGAACTTGATTAGATTGTTCCCCAGGTGTCTGCTTTGATAACCTGTTTTTGAAAGCATTTCCTTCTCCAGAATGAAAAAATATCAAGTCAAACAAACACAAAGGACTATGTGTTCTAAGTAATTGGGAAGCTAACAGTTGAATAGCTCAAGTGATGCCTCATCAATTTCAATTGTGCTGCAGAAGTTTCCCCCAGGTGTCTTGCATATGTTAGCTGTAACTGATCTCTGCAGACATTTGAGGTAAAACATTTTTAGAAATGCTTGGTTATGTTCTGCTTCCTAAAAGTGGGTTGGAAAGATTTCAAGCAGCCTGGGTGGGAAAAAAATTAGGATGACTAAGAAAATGATTCACAACACACATGGGTAAAAGGGATGCAATTGCATTAAGTTAAGTGAGGTAATAGTTTTGAAAAGACCTATCAACCTTGTAGAATATCATACAAAGGTAGAGTTTTAGCTATTATGTTCTCTGTAAATGGAGAGCAATTTGAGGTCCTTCATCTCTATCAGAGAGATTTGTAACCAGCCACCAGTTGCCATGGAAACCTTGTTGACCCCATGGGTGTTATTGTGCTCCCCAAGGTTTTCACTGGTTGGTTTATGAAAAGTAGATCATCAGCTTTTTCTTCTGAGGCACGTCTAAGTAGACTTGAACCTCCACTCTTTCAGTTAGAACTTGAATGCAGTGACCATTTGTACCAACCAGAGATTTTGGTATAAGTTGAAAAATATAGTTCCACCTCTCTTAAAGAACTAAAGACTTTAAACTTGTTCTAGTTTTCATTATTTTCTGTTTTCTTTCTAGCCAAGCTTTTCCCTCTATTTAATTTTGTTGGATTTTTTTAAAAAAAAACTTTGTTTTGTATTTTTGGGCTGTGTGTGTGTAAGTTACATAAGCTCCTGTCAACTCTGCTCCAGTGTAGTCTGTCAATCAGGTCATAGTCAATGATGCCTCTGTGTGGGCATGGCCGTCTGTGGATTCTGCGAATTCCTGTCAAGCTCTCTGCAGATGGGACACACTCTTTCCCTGATTCACATTCCTTTTGGCAAGTGACACAGATAGAGCTCTGCTGATGGCATCCTGGAGATGCTTTCATCACCACTGGATCCACAAGACTTTCCACTCACATGCCCATGGTCTTCCTGCATTTGGCATCATTACTGTGTGGTCCAGGAATCTGCAGAGGAATTTATAGATGGCTATCAGACATATCAGCTAATATCAGACTTATGGGCTTTATCTGAACTGGATTGGGATGCTTTGTTAATACACAATTACTCTTGAGTATAAAGCTCTGTGTTATACACATATGAGTGTCACTGGATTTGTTTCTCTAGTCAATCCAGATGAACACAGTGGACAGGTCATTTTTTATTGTTTTTTTTTTGGATTAATAGATATATCAAATAATTCCTTAATTCAGTCACATCCAGCAGAATGGTACATTTGCTATCACAATCAGTTTCCGAACATTCTTTTCTATATGGACCTATTGGTTTCATCACTCTGTCATCCCACCACCACCTCTGTACCCCTCCCCCCAGCCCTTATTCTACTTGCTGACTCTATACGTTCACTAGTCCTGGTTTTTATACATCAAAAAACTAAAGAGCATATGCCACAACTTCAAGAGGGTGACTCCCAATGACCTAATACTCCCAGGATACCCCCTAATATGTAAAATTAAATAAAAAATACAATACAATACAATACATCCTCATACTACATGAGATTTTGGATATCAGATCAGTTCCAGCATGCATCATAAGGGCAATCTGCTGACAAGTTTTAACTGTTCAAGTCAGGCTTATGTCTTTGACCTTCTATACTCACCTTACCAATGCATTCTGTTTAGTGCCCACTTTCTTCCTATCCCTCAATTGTTGACAGGAGGAATTCACCAGTAGTGCTACCAATTAATCTTCGGCTCCTATTGTCACCAAAACCTTCTGCCAACTAGATCCAAAGACTTTAGACTGTGATACTAATCCCTCTCTTCAATTTTGGATGATATACTTCACAATTCCCTGGTGACTGATGACGGTGTGCTTCTTCCCTGTCTACTTAGTTGACATCTCACTTGGCTGGTTGTTCAGAGACAAGCCTTTATGGCCCCAAACATTACTTTATCTGATAGCTAGACACCATCAAATTTCTTCATCACAGTTTATTATAACACCTGTTGCCTCTGTGTTAGCTTCCTGAAGGCGAGTATCGAGCATGGTCTTAATGTAAGAACTAGTATTGGAGCTGGGATATAGTGTGAGCCTAGAAACCATTCCTGGATGGTTGTTTGCTTGTTTTGATCTTTCAACTTATTCTTCCTTGGGAATTGACCCAATTGTCATATCATTGCATTGTTCAACCTCTTCAACAGAATTGTACCATTGCTTCCATCGTCAGTTTCTAAACATTCTATTTCTTCCTGTGTACCTTGAACATCATCTCCCTTTTACTCCTCCCCCTTCCTTGCACCCTATCCCCGACATCCTCATTCTACTTGCTTTCCCTATGGATTCATCAATCCTGGGTTGTATTGACCGGCAACTAGAAAATCCTTTTACAAATTCAAGGCAGTAATTCCCAATTTCATAGCACCACTGAGATATACCCTGATATGAACAATCTTTGTATTTTTGCATGTTTTTTTGTATATTAAATCCAGGATGGGTCGATCTATAGAGACAATAGACAATGTTTCCCTGTGTGTATGACCGGAGAGGTTGTGTGGAATTGAGGAGCTACTAACAAGGAGTACAAGAAAAAGAAAATGTTATAAAATTGATTGTGGTATTGATTGTATATTTCTTGATATGATTGTACTATTGAATTATATGATATTTTGGTTATGCTCCAGTATAATGGCTTACAAAACAAACAAACAAACTAAAAAGGCTTTGCACCAATAAACAACTTCTCTAAGCCTTAGTATCTCTGGTATGGATAGAAATTTATAGCCCTCATGGAGAGTGTTAGGCTGGGTTCTCTAAAGAAACAAAACCAGTGACACATACACACACGAACACACATGTATATTCTCTCTATTCACATATTTATGTAAACACACAAACATATATGTGGAGAGAGAACATATATCCATATGTACATAAGAGAGAGAACATACATATATACACATGTGTATATGTATACATGTATGTGTGTATATATGTATATATGAGAGAGAAATGCATGTCAAGAAAATGACGTGCAAATGTAAGTCCAGTCGGGTCGAAAGGTAGAGGCCTGATGGTGAACTGGAGGCTTCTTCTGCCTTGAGTTACTTTGGTGGCTGATGAACCAAACAGGTGGGAGATGAAGCAGGAATACCAAGGACTGGGGGATGCAGAGGTGGACGAATTCAAAATTGGCAGATGTACGGCAGGTCGTACGGCAGGCTACTGATGGCTTCCCGGCTTAACAGATATGGGTTGACTTCCAAAGAACTGGAGGTCAATGAGCCAGATGCAGGAGTCCTAGCTAGCAAGGAGCAAAGTAACTTTCCTACAGTATCGACTTATATAGTCAGCAGGCCAAGTCCGGGGGGAATTTCCTTCCACTTACATCAGGGCTCTGACTGGAACAGGGCATTTCACTCCCCCATAATTTCCCCACAGCTGCATGGCTGATGGCAGCATTTCTCATCATGGACTTGATTATACTTTGTTAAGTCACATCATGAGAAATTACTTTTATTCTTAAAATTAATTCATTTTTTAAACATTGCTATTGACTTATAATTCACATATTATATCTGGTGTCATCGCACTGGATCTGACCCATAACAACCCTATGTCCAACAGAACTAAGCATTGCCTGGTGCTGGGCCCTCCTCACAATTTTTCCTGTTCGTGAGCCCATTGTGACAATCAGACTGTCAACGCATCCTGTCAGCGCCTTCCTTTCCTTTGCTGCCCCTCTGCTTTACCAAACACTGTATCCTTCTCCAGGGACTAGACAATTACATCTAACCCAGCAGGACATGATTTTTTATCAGTTATAGCTTCTTTAAAAATTTAAATATAAAACAATATTGTAAACAGCTCATGCCTCTGCTACATTCCTATATACATTTAATTGTATCCGGATAATTATTTAACAACTTTTATTTTTTTTTAAAGACAGATGGTTACTTCAATGATGCAATAGTCTGAATTAAATATCGCTTTTTGAGGACTTCATTAATAACCCCTCCTCAGGTTATTTACAGTGTCCAGTGTCCAGTAGTAGTCCATATTGTCATCAACCCCATACTGACACACAGGAGCCATATACACTCATTGTTCTCAAGTCGGACCTTCCCTTGTGGGTTTCCAAGCCTTTAATTTTTTTTTCAGGGCAGATGGGCACATCTTTCAAAGTAGCTGGTGTTTTTTGAACCATCAACCTTATGGTTAGCAGTCTGAAGCATCAGACCCTAAGCCAGCAGAACTCTTTTCTTTCCCTATTATAAAACTTGTCAAAGGAACAATTTGTTTCTAGAGGCTTGCTTCGGCAAAGTAAAAGATAACTAAAACCCTTTAAAATACATTAAATTCTTTTTAAGCTCAGAGAGGAACCTGAATGGATGAGTCTTAGGAAGAGCTTTCTTTCATGAGCGAGAAAGGCTGGTGCCCACTCTGTGCGTGTGCTTTTACCTCTCGTGTTTCTAGTCTAAGGAGAACTC
>PVJH01041367.1:0-15012 GCA_004026705.1 Nesogale talazaci | reverse complement strand
GATGAGACACTTAATGGACTGGAAAAGTCTGGAAGACATTATGATGAGTGAAGTCAGTTGAGTATAAAAGGATGGCTATTGTAAAAAGGCAGGAAAAGACTTTTACACTAAAAAACACATTCTTTGAAGACTGGGAAGCAGAGAAAGGGTCTATTGCTGACTACAGGGTAGCTGCATATTAACTAGCGTGAAGGAGAAGGTAATATACCACAAGAGGGAGGTTGACAAAGCATGATGGGAACTGGGGAAGACAATGGGAGGGGCCACAGAGCTAAAGACAACAGAAATAAGCACGTTTATATACAAAATCCTGAAGTGATAGAGATTTCTGAGTAGGCATGGGTGTGGGAAGGAGAGGGAGAGTATACCTATTGTGACAAATAGGCTTGTTGTGCCAACATGACCGAAGAAGATAGGTAGGTTTGTTGTGCCAACATGGCCAATGAACACACTTAAGATCAATTGAAGGGGGAGATAGAAATGGCTCAGCGAGCCCCACCCTTGCTCTCTTGCTCTTGGATTTTTGGACCAGTTTTGTTCATCCTGTGCCTCAGTTTCCAAGCTTTACTACCCGTGGGACACCTGATCCGTGGACTGTGTTGCTGTGAGTTGAAGTTCCTTCAAGCCCTGCTTCGCCAACTCCTAGAATATACATCTCTTGAGCCGGGGCTGTTGGACTCTGTCATCTGGTAGACGGTCGGTGACTGCCTTGCTGTTTGCTGCTTATGGCTGGATAGCCTAAATTGCGGCCCTCAAGACTCGAAGGACTGCCAGTCTATTAGCTGTCTCACCGAAGTAAGTTACAGCGAGCCATTTGTACTGCTTTATAGATTAATTAGCTATTTATTTCTTATGCTATATATCTATTATCTATATAAATATATAGAGTTATTAGTGTCCTGGTTTTGTTTCTCTAGAGAACCCTGTCTAATACACCGATGAATGCTTATAAGTCTGACAGAGAATTCTTAGACCTTGCCTTTGAAAAAGAAGAGAAGGGAACACTGAGCCATTATTTTATTTTTTTTTGGAGGGACATCATTGCCCTCTGGTGGCAATGGGAGGCCCAACCTTGCTCCTGGAGAGCTGTTGCTGGGTGTGAACCGCCAGCGCTGTGGGCTACAGTCCCGCACTCAACCACTACACCTCCGGGGCTCAGCCCCCAGCCATTATTTTTGTGTAACTATCTTTTTACATGTTATCCGACATTCAGGTTACTTTCACATTTTCACCGTAATTAACAAAGCAGTCATTTGCATTTAAAAGTAATAAAAGTCATCTAACTTGGAGAAAATATCCAGAAAGGCAGACAGTCTCCAGATAGGTAGAAAAAATTTATAAATCATATATATTCTAAGAGCATAGTATCAGAAAAGATAAAGAACTACAAGTCAACCACAAAACCCCCCAAAAATGTCATTTAGTGATCTTCATAATTCTAGGATTTACATGTAGGTCTTTTACCCAACTTGAGTTCGTTTTCTGTATGGATGAGGAATGGGTTCTGTTTCACTTTTCTACAGATGGAAATCCAATTTTGCCAGCATGAGATTTATCCCTAAGTATTTCATCTTTGGGACACTATGGTAATGTTTTCTCAATTTTCTTTTCAGAGCACTTTTTGTTAGTTGACAGAAATTTGATTGGTTTTCATGTGTAGATCTTATATCCTGTCCCATTGCTGAATCTTTGGATTTATCTCAAATATGTTCTTCTTCAATTCTTTTCTTGGGTTTTCTATGTATCAAGTCAGAAGGTTTTACTTCTTCTTTGCCAATGTGATTGCCTTTGATTTTTTTTTGGGGGGGCACTGTCTAATAGCTTTGTCTAAAGTTTCCAGCACACTATTGAATAAAAGGGGTGATATATAGAGCATGTTAGTCTGGTTCCCATTCACAAGAGGAATGCTCTTAATCTCTCTCTCCTTTGGAGTAAGACATTGGTCATTTTGTTTTGCATAGATGACCTTTATTATATTGAGGAATTTCCCTTCTATTCTTATTTGATTGAGTGCTTTTATAAGAAAGGGCTGTTGGATTTCGTCAAATGCCTTTTTTTGCATCAATTTATATGAGTGTGCAATTCTTTTCCTTGTTGAATTTTTATTTACATGGTGGATTACATTGACAATTTTTCCAATGTTGAACTGCGCTTGCATATCTGATAGGAATCCTTGATCAAGATTTTTTCTTTTGATACTTTGTTGGATTATAATGAATAGAATTTTGTTGAGAATTTTTACATCTGTGTTCTTAAAAGCTATTAGTCTATAATATTTTATTCTGGTAATGTCTTTGCCTGGTTCTGCTACTGGATTATGTTTACTATATTAAATGAGTTTTCTGTATTCTGTATTCTGGAATAGTCTGAGTAGAATTGGTGTCAACACTTCTCTAAATGCTTGGTGGAATTCCCCAGTTAAGCCATCTGGTTCTGGACTTTTTTTTTTGGGGGGGGGGAGTTTTTAATGACCTGACCTGATCTGTTTCTTCTTTTGTCGTGGGTCTGTTGATATTTTTTCTACATTGGTCTATGTTAATTTGGGTAGGTAGTGCACAACTTTGTCAACACCTTTTTTCACAGGTATAGGACTTTAAAAAAAATTTTTATTGGGGTCTCTTACAGCTATTATAGCATTCAATACATCAGCTGTATCAAGCACATTTGCATACCTGTTGCCACATTCATTTCCAAACATTTTCCACTTGAGCCCCTGGTATGAGCTCCTCCTTCCCCCTCCCCCCCTTTTCAATGAATCATTTTATTGGGTACTCATACACCTCCCTTCACGATCCATACATACATCAATTGTATATAGGCCTCATTTGCATACTTGTTTCCATCATCATTCTCAAAACTTCCTCCCTCCACCTAGGGCCCCAGTTCCAGCTTCCCATATTTCTCTTCCTCCCTCCCCCACATGAACCTTTAATAATTTACAAATTGCTATTGCTTTTTCACTGTCCAATGTGTCCCTGCACTCACTTCACTGTTGGCCTTGGCCCAGAGAAGAGGTTATATGTACATCCCTGAAACTGATTCCCCCTTTCTATTCCACTATCCCTCCTCCTTCCCAGTATCACCACTCCCATCACTCATCCTGAGGGAACATCTATCCTAAGTTCCCCATGTTTCCGACTCCAGTGTACATCCCCTGCTCTAGCCGGACTTGGGTATAGGACCTTTAAACAGCAGTTACGATAATCATCTGTGTAACCCTACCTTTAATCAGGGTGATGTCTTCATCAGCATTGTCCTTCACTCCCCTGCTTTGCTCCATCCTGCTGCTGGTAACCGCTGATAAGTCTTGAGTCTCTATGCATTTGCTTTATCTAGTCTTTTTATCTAAGCGAGATCATGCAATATCTGTACTTTGGTGGTTGACTCATTTCACTCAGCATAATGTCTTCAAGCTCCATCCAGAGTGTGTCATATAGGAAGCCTTTATTTCGCCTACTGTCTGAGGATGTATGTAGGGGTGATGTACCATATTTTGTTGATCCATCTTTTATTGAGACATTGTTTCTACCTTTTGGCTACTATATCAATAGTGTTGCAATGAACATAGGTGTACACATCTCTGCTTTCAAGTCTCTGAAACATATATCTCGCAGTGGAATTCTAGATCATATTGTATTTATAGTTTTAGTTGAGTAATGAAACTACTGTTTTCCACATTTTACGTTTCCACCAGCAATGGATAAGGGTTCTAAACTTCTTCTCTCTTCTCTCTCTCTCTCTCTCTCTCTCTATATATATATATATATTTCTGATGACTAATGATACAGAGCATCTCTTCTTGTGTTTGCTGGCCATTTGCATGTCTTAGGTGATTTCACATTTATCTATTCCAGTCTCTTGCTTATTTTATTATTGTGCTATTTGTCTTCTTGTTAATTTATTGAAAATTTATATACATTTTAGATATTAAAGTCTTACTGTCTTACTGGAGATATTGTCATTGAGTTTGCATAATTTCTTAAAAGGCATAGTTCAAGTCCCACCAATACAGGGGGTCTTCCAAAAGTTCAGGGAAAATTCCTATTATGAAAAAAACCCACAATTATACATGAACTTCAAGTTTCTTTTAGCACCAAAAATAGACTCATCCTGATTTGAATAAGCTCTTGATTTGAACGCTTGTTTAAGGCACTAAGAAGGATAAGACATGATTTTTTAAAGATGCCTTATCAGAGAAACATGAATTCAGCTACAACTGAAGCAAGCCCAAACGGACTTGTCTTTTTGGTGATACACGAGTGATGAATCGCTGATGCTCTTCAATGTCTGAAAGAAATCAGCCATTTATGAATGGAGACCTCATTATAAGAAAGGATGAGTGGATTTGAAGACGAAGCAGGCAGTAGCAGACCATCCACATTGTTTGCCGGGGGAAAAAAAAATCTCTCTTTGGGCTGAAATTGAAGAGGATCCATGATTGACTGTAAGAACAATAGTCAATACCATGCACATCCCAACTGGTTCCCCTTACAAAATTCTGGCTAAAAAAATTAAAGATGAGCAAACTTTCTGCACAATCGAGGCCCAAGCCTCAGCAGCCAGATCCACTGCAGGTAAGAGGAGAGCTCTCTGTGGAGATTTTAAACAAGTGGCTCAAGATCCTAAAGCATTTTTCCAAATAACTGTAACACGATTTGATACATGGCTTTATCAGTACGATCCTGAAGACAAAACACAATCAAAGCAAAGCAATGGTGTGGCAGTTACAGAATCTGTTGTCAACTTGAGACTTAAGAGTGAAGGGGCGGAGTGTAGCCTGTCAATCAGGTCCCAACTTGACCTCATTTGGAGGCGCTACTGAGATAAATAGCTCACTGGAGGCGAAGCCCACACTCTCTGCTGCATATTCCTGTTCCCAAGCTGCATGGAGCTATGCTAATCGAGCCAGAGCCCTGGAGCTGGAGGAACCATGTGGAGTCCCACACTAGTGCTGAGATGCTTCCACTGCCACTGGATTCATAAGACTTTCCACCCATTGGCCTGTGATCTTCTTGCATTCAGCATCATTGCATGTGTTCCATGAGTCTGAAAAGGATGTTATAGATTGGCATCAGACTTATGGGCTAATATCAGACTTAGGGACTTGATCTGGATGGACTGGGATATTTTCTCAATATGCCATTGCTCTTGTGTATAAAATTCTTTTTTTTTTTTTTTAAGGCATCACTGCCGTGGTGGTGGGAGTAGGAAGCCCAGCCTTTGCTCCTGGGAGCCAGAATCTAACCTCCATTCCAGTGGGCCGCAGTCCTGCGCACAATCACTACGCCACCAGGGCTCAGCCCTAAAACTCTTTCTTATACACATATGAATGCCTATGATTTTGTTTCTCTAGTCTGCTCGGACTAACACAAATGGCTACCAGGAGATTGAAGTAATCCAGTCAACGTAAAAGCAGGTGGGTCAAGTGCAAAGTGATGATAACATTTACTGGAATGCTCAAAGAATTTGGTTGTTGACTTTCTGGAGGCCCGAAGAATGTAATATTTGCTTATTATGAGAGTGTTTTAAGAGACTTAGCTTGAGGTATGGACAACAGGGAAGTGAGTGAAGGGGATGCATTGGACAGTGTAGGATATGAAAAAATAATAACAACTTGTAAATTATTAAGGGTTCATACGGGAGAGGGAGAGGGGAGGGAAGGGAAGGGAAATATGGGGAGCTGGTACCGGGGGCCTAAGTGGAGGGAGGATGTTTTGAGAGTGATGATGGCAACAAGTGTGCAAATGTGGCCTGCATACAATTGATGTATGTGTGGATTGTGGTGGGAGTTGTATGAGCCCCCAATAAAATGATTTATTATTTAAAAAAGGAGGGGGAAAGAGGAGCTTATACCAAGGGCTCAAGTAGAAAATATTTGGAAATGAATATGGAAACATGTGTACAAGTATATTTGATACAAATGATGTATTGAATATTTTAAGAGCTATAAGAGTCCCCAGTAAAATCATTGGTGGGGGGGGGGAGAAAGAAACTTAGCTATGGCTTTAGCAGAGAAAAAGCTGTACCCGAGAGTCTTTCCCCACCACGAAAGTACACCTGTTCATCTCATTAAAGAGGGGCGAGTTCTTTCAATGCACCTGTTCGTTCTTCTCATCAGAGGAAGGCAATTTTTGTGAGTGTTTCATTGGGGAAAGCGTGAGGCATCCACCTTCAGTTCTGGTTTGGCTTCTTCTGACTTCTTTTTGTTTCTCAATTAAAAAACAACAAAACAACTTTAAGGGCACCCATTTTTCTTTAGTTAGTAACACTGGTCAAATTCCAGAACCACCTGTTCCTTCATGAGGAGCCCTGGGAGCGTATTAGTTATGCGTGGGGCTGCAATCTGAAAAGTCAGCAGTTTGAGACCACCAGTCTAATCCAGCAAAGAGTTAGTCTCAGAAACTCCTAGGGGGCGGTTCTATGCTGTCCTATCCAGGATCACGAGGAGTCAGAATTCAGTCAGTGGCAGGGGGTATTTTGGAAATCTTCACTTAGAAAGGTGTTTGAACTTGATGGAGCTTACACAGTGAAACAAAGTGTATACATTTTAAAATTTTGTATCTTTATTTTATTTTCCCACACATTTTTTGAAGTCCCTTCATAGGAGTAATGATCACCCATGATTAAGTGTTTGGGTGCAGGAAAGGCCAAGCCCTGCAGGCTCCAGATTTTAGCCTACTCCTGAGTTCTCCCTGCCCCTGGTCCTGACCTCAAGGTCATTGAGAACCTGGATGTCCTCCAAATATGAGTGAATTGCCCTGAGGAGGCTCCTGTGACCTGCAAGGTAAAGAAGCTTAGCTATGACAGAATAGTGGACTCCAGAGGGTGAACTCCAGAGGTTAATGGGAGAGTTTGACTGCTGATAGCTCAAGGGAAGTGAACCAGAAGACAATTCTCTTTTTACCTCATTAAAAGAGCTGGTCAGTGGCCTCCTTGTTTGGCTTAACTGGCAGTTCTCAGCACCGCCCCACAGCTGTTTCTGGGGTTCAACAGACTTTTGTGACTGGTTTGGGAAGCCGATTACGGTTTACAGCACTGTTTCTATGGGAGACACATTCCAAGATCCAAACAATGAATTTAGTGAAGAATGTTTGGTTCCAGGGAGCCAAGCTGGTCCAGCTGCACCCCCGGGGGTTGGTCACCCAGTTATTAACCATTGGGCCCCCTGCCCCTTTGACTGGCTGGAGAGAGCGCATGGGGCTCTGAGTGTCAGGAGGTATGATGTGTGGGAAGAATCCGGTCAAGAGGACGAGGACAAGGAGCCGCAGGTGCTCCCGCGCTTCCCCGGGGATGGGGGGTTGTCCAGGGCTGGATCAGAGGGGAGGTGAGAGGTGGACAAAGAAACTTGGCCTTCTTCTCATTGCGGTCACGTCTGCCCGCTTGCCAAGTCCCAGAGGCCTACTTAACCCAGCCCAAATGCTTTTCTGGAAGGAGCCCGAAGGTTGGGGCTCCTTCGGGGGAATCCCACATCCTCAACTGGGACAATACGCGGCTCTCGAGGGGGGCTCTGCCGGGCCTCGTGGCTGACACAGCGCAAGGCAAATCAGAGGGGCTGCGGGCAAGGCTCGCTCCCGCAAGACGAGGGGGCTCCGCGGAGCCAGCTCATCCTCCCCACCCCTGCCCTCCTCCCACTTCCCCCAGCCCGGAAGAGGCGCTCGCAGCCCCAGCGAGGACTCGCCCTCGGCTGGGAAGGGGACGCGCTGCCACCGCATTGTCTGGGAGGAAGGGGAGACGCTCCGCCCCCTCCAGGGGAGGGGCAGGAGGGCGGGAGAGGAGCGGAGAGCAGAGAGAGGAGGAAGAAAGGCGAAGGAGAGGGGCGGGCAGAGATGGAGAGCGAGAGAAAGCGGAGCGAAGGGGAGACGGCCCGAGCCGGTAGGGGCCGATAAAGGCAGAGGGGGCGGGAGAGTGGGCGAGCAGGGGCGGGGCGCCCGACCCCGGGCCCGCCGAGCGCAGCCCCTGGCACCGGCTGGAGCCGCCCGCCGCGCGGCGCCCCCACTTTCCAACTCCCCCACCCCCGTGGCGAGCGCGCTGTCTCCGGCCCCGGGCGCAGGCCAGCGGGGCCCCGGGCGCGAACTGCGGTGTGCGGGACGCAGAGCGCAAGGTGCTGGACGCCCGGCGCTCCTCTCCGCCCCGCAGCCGAAAGTTTTCCCTCGGGGTGACCCGGGTCCCATCCGGGCGAACCCCTCAATCCCCTCCGGTGCCAGGCCTCCCTCCCTCCGCCCGCAACCCCAGCCCTCCGGTCCGGCTGCAGAAAGTTGTGGCTCCAAGCTGGCCCTCCTCTCTCGTCCCGGCGGTCCTTCCCGCTCTGCGCGCCCAGGACAGTCCCGTCCCCGAGGCCCTGGCGCTCCCCGGGGAGCTGGGGCTGGCGGCAGGTGCAGGGATGGGCAGGCCCAACGGATGGGTCCCCAGAGGCGGGGTTCAGCCCCCGCGCGGGGAGGCGACGCGGCCAGGACTCCCCCTGCCCTCGCCCTCGCGCCACTTCCCCTTTGAGGTCTCGGGTCCCGCCCCGCGGAGGCTCGAGTTGGCTCCTTTTTCGGCTGAGCCGGCGCCCCGAACGAGGCAGGTGCCTGGGAGGCTCCGGCCCCCCGCCCCGGGAGCTCGCGTTTGCAGCGCCTCTTGGTTCTCACCTCCTTAAAGGAAGGAGACCGGGACAGCCGCGCGCGCGGGCGGCGGGTGACCTGCTCGGGAGGCCCAGGGTCCCGTCTCTCCTCTGGGGCACTCGGTGGGTCCTTGGGTCGTCCGTGGCTCGGAGGCCAGTGGGGTGAGTGGGGAGTGGGTGGGGGGAGGAGTGTGTCAAGCGAGGTTACTCAATTCCACGATGCCATCTATTCCCAGGTGCCTGCACTCCGGGGCCCTAAACGCGTGCTACCCGCGGGCAGAGGCGTGTCTACACCGAGTCAGGTTTGTAGTGCGTTCTTTTACGCGTGGGGAGTGAACGCAATAACGCGCTAGCAGGCTCGTGCGGGAGCAGGACGGGGCTCTTGTCCCAGCGGGACGTGGTGAAAGGGGCGTCCACATGCATTTAGGGACCGTGATTCCACGGAACAGCAGGAGGCAAAGCCCGCCGTCTTTTTTCAGAGGCGCCAAGAGGAGGGATCTGAGCTTGGATTGACTATTTTCCGGGAGCTTCTTGGCCACTGGTCAGTTAGTTCAAGAAACTTCCCATGGGGCTGGTACCTTGGTTTAAGAGAGTTTTTTTTTTTTTTTAAATAAAACGTGTCACCATATGCAGTGTCTCCAGGACTTCAGTGTGGAATTTGCCTGGGAGATGCCCAGAGGAAGTGAGATCCTGGGGTGGCAGCATGAGTGTGGACCCCATTGGTCAGTCTATGCCAGACAACTGTAGGAGGACGTGGGGGGTAGGGTCCGATTAGCAGAGGGCCTGAAGAGATGGCTGGGCTCACCGAGGGTGGTGGGTAGTTTTGGGAAAGGGGCTTGTTTGGGAACCTGGGAGAAGGAGATGGAGGCAGAGTAGAGAACCTGACTGGGTCCTTCGAAGGGCAGCCGGCCCCTTTTGGGGAGGCTGGAAGCTGCGGAGGCCACAGAACCACCTTTGGGAAGGCAGCTGAAACACCTCCCAACGTACCTCTGCCTTCATGTGCAAATGTGTGAAATCTGGTTAGAAGGAGTGGCTGGAACCCGCCTGAGAAAAACCCAGGGGATTGGAGCCCCCATGTGGGCTCCCCTCCAGGGAGAGGTGCACATGCTTCTGTATCCTACTGAGTGGAGGTGCTGTATTTCCAGCCTCACCCTGACTTCCTGAGAAGAGTGTGTCTTGCCTGCCTCTGGGGCTCCATGATCACCCCTACCAACCCCGGCCCCTGCAATTCTGTGTGGAAGTCCAGGCTGCTCAGTTATGGCATTTTAGGAGTAGGTTGAAGATGACAGACCCGCTTCCATGCCCTGGCCTCACCTGGAAGCCACCCACTCATTTGACTTTGATGTCTTGTCTCCTTCCTGGTCCCCTGCAGCTCGACTTCACGTCTGCTCTGCATGTGTGAACAACTGGGCGGGTTTCACCAAGAGGTGTCCACCATGGTGCCTCTTGGCATCACCACTGCCTCAACACAAGGCTGCGGGGCTGGCTGGAAAGTGGACTCCTCGTTGAGCTGAGAAAGGACCTTGTCCCCATGATTGTTTATTTCCCACCACTTTAGGATACTTTGGCAGCAAGTGGCCTCCCTGGTTGGCAGAGGCGGGTGTGTAGAGGCGGGTGTGTAGAAGCAGGAACGTGTTGCCAGACTCCTGCCAAAAGATGGGAAGACAGAGAGATTGGCGATCCTGTGGGCAGTTGCAAGCCTGTGTTTCCGCTCCTCCCCTGGAGAGGGAGAAACGGGACAGGTGCCAACAATGTGCTTGGGATGGAACAAGATGTCCAGTCCTTGTCTTCAAGCCCCAGCTGCCCAGAGGGCTGCAGCTGAGTCTTTTTATGAGGGCAGCAGCCCCTGCTGCCTCCTTCCTGTTCCTCCCTCCACGGTCCACAGCCCAGTTCAGTTCCTCACCCCAATGACACACTGTCCTATTTAAATAACCCCCTGCCGCCCCATAAGAATTGAAAAATAAGTACTTAGGTAGGGTGAGCTGCCATAACCCTGTGATTGCTGGTTTTATTTATTTGGCCTGCTTTGGGGTTCCCGGGGAGGATGTGGCTGTTTGAGGAGGCAGGTAGGGGTCAGAGGCCCGGGGGAAGCAGAGCTCCATAAACAGGGACATCCTCCAGAGTCAGCAGGTTGGACGGCCAGTGGGTGTTTTCTGTTTGTCCCTGGGATGGGAGCCTCTGGAGTCTGTAATCACAGGTTGATGCAGCAGCTCTTCGGGATGACAGCTTGGGGCTGTGGCCTGAGGCAACTGTGGTTGAGCCAGAGAGGGGACCCCCTCGCAAAACAAGGGGCCTAGGAAAGGCCTGGGGTGAATGCCTGCATGCTGGGTCAAGGCCCTTGAGAAGGCATTTTCCTGTTCCTTCTATTGCTAAGAGACCCTGGTGGCATTGTGCTCGTGGGCTGCGTTGGGCTGCTGGCTACAAGGTTGGCAGTTTGAGACTACGGTCTGCTCCTCAGGAGAGCGATAAGGCTTTTGAACTCACTGAAATAGTTATAGTCTTTGAAACCCCCCTCCCCACCCCCGGGTCCTTTAGGAGTCAGAATTGATTCGATGGCAGGGAACTGGGAGCTCTTTTGGCAAAAAATTGGCAAAATGATGGCGTGTGCTTTGTTAATACAAAGGGATCTGGCAAAATGTTTTTTCACCAGCAGGATGTGTCAGCTGCATTTGGTAATCAGTTAAGGAACTGGATGATCACTGGGGCGCTGTGTAGTGAAGAGAAAGCTTGAACTGCATTTTACCATCTTCTCGCCCAGCGGTTCTCAACCTGGGGGTTGTGACCCCTTTGGGGGTTGAATGACCCTTCCACAGGGTCGCCTACAGCTATTGGAAAAAGCATAAATATTTCACTGTGTGTATATATATATATATATATATATATATACAAATATAAGTGCATATTCTTTTGTGATTAATCACTGTGCTTTAATTACGTTTCATTAAGTTCAATTCGTAACAATGAAAATACATCTTGCATATAAGATATTGACATGGCAGCAGAATCACAGTTATGAAGTCGCAATGAGAAATGACAGTGATGAAGTAGCAATGAAAATAATTTCATGGTGGGGGAGTGACCACAACATGCGGAACTGTATGAAAGGGTAGCTGCATGAGGAAGGCTGAGAATCACGGTTCTAGAGAATGTGATCAGCCTGGTCATGCGATGATTGAGCCCTCGCATGCTTACGGAAAAGTCTGTAGTTGAAGCCCTCCAGCTTTCTGTGAGCCGAAGGCATGACAGTCTGCTTCAACACAGAGTGTAGGCCTAGAGGCTCTGTGAAGCAACTCTACTCTGTGCTGTGGGATCGCTATGGGCATCAACTTCCGAGCAACGCACTTGGGTTTGGGAATAGATCCTGTAGGAGTCCTGAAATGGGTGCATAGAGAAGTGCCCCGGTGCCCTGGCTTTCCTGTTGGGATAACATTGAGGCATGTCCTACCCTGTCTCTCGGGGTTCTTCAGCAGGGTGCTCGTGGTGATTCAGTTTCTCAGAGCTTCCCTGGCAAGGTTGGCATCCCCCCAGAAGTAGGCCCTAAGACCGGTCAGGCATTCAAAATCTTGGATCCTCAGTTTCCCCAATTGTAAGAAGGAAATGGTAGTAATTATGTCACAGTCCCATTGCAAAGATCAAACGAGCCCTCGGGAGAACACGGACTGGCTCATGATTGACATAGAAGAGGGGCGAGATGGAGACGGGCGTGTGGATTTCGGAACGAACATGTAGAATGATAGCACCTTGAAGAAAGAGGTTGTCCTCTGTGGCCTCTAGGTAGGAAATTGAGGTCGTCTGCATATGGTGTTTATATCTATGTTGTGATCAGTAGGGCTGGTTAAAACTTAACAACTGGCCGCTCAGGAGGACAGACATGCTAGATGGTGTTTGCCGAGACCCATGGTGTATGTATTTCCACCATGTCTCTAAGGTGGCAGCATTGAACACAGGGTTGGGAAGGTGGATACCATTGTCCCACGCCAGCACCCATTTGTCCTTGATTGAGCTAGGGCATGATTCATACTCTCTCATGCTCCAATTTGGGGCATAGAGGAAGGGGGGAATAAAGAGTGTTCCAGGGTCTAAGACTTGGGTGGGTTTGAACTTGGTCCTGAACAAGCTGAGGGGTCGTGGGTGAGGCCCTCTGGAGTCCCTTCAATAATTATTGAAACATTTGCACTGTCGGGCTTCTTGGGCCTCAGCTTCACTCGCTCCAAGGCAAGGTATGACTCCACACTGCCTTCTAGCTTGAACATCTTTGGTATTTTAGGAAGGGTCTCGGGAGTCTTCTGTTCACACACAGAACAGAACCATTAACATAAAAAAAGACCTATCACGTGTCCACGCTTGTGGTAATCACCATGGGACATCCAACACTCGATCATCCTAGAGTTTGTCTGGTTCAAGGGAGTGCCATAGGCACTAAGCCAGTCCCATTCTACCTCTGGGACTTCATAGCTCCTGAAGAAGGAGTGAGAAGGGCTAGTTTCTTATGAGAAGACCTATTTTTCTGGTCTAGTATTCAATGGCACAGCTGCCTACGTGGAGTATTCCTTGTGGAGAAAAGAGTTCAGCCTCTCTGATGTGGTTTAATTCTTCATGTTTTCTTGAAAATTTCCTCCCTAGAAATTCTTACTCAAAGGATATCATTGGACACAATGAAGAAAAATATGTGTAAAGGCCTGTCCCTCACAGTAGTCTGAAAAAATAACCAGTGAAGACAGTTTAAATGTCAAACACTATTAAACTGGTTATTTATATCTACACCAAGGTCAGGAGCCCTGGTAGTGTAGTGGTTAGGTCTTGGGCTGCTAACCTTTAACAAGGCCAGCAGTTCAAAACTACCAGGAACGTTTTGGGAGAAGGATGAGACTTTCACTTCCATAAAGAGTTGCAGTCTTGGAAACTTGCAGGACCAGTTCTACCCTGTCCTCCAGGGGGCTATGACTCAGCATCAATTTGATGGCCGGGAGTTTTTGAGTGAAATAGTAAGATGAAGGAGCACTGGAAGGGTTAAGCATGGGGCTGCGAACTAACTGCACTTAGAGGGAGAAAGATGAGAATATCTGTTCCCCTAAAGCTTTACACATAGAAGAGCCAGTCAAGGAGAGTATAGCACTGATAAAACATCCAGCTTTCCTCTAGTTCCTTAATGCATCTCCCCCACCCCCACTATTGTCTCAATTCTTCCTTACAAATCCGGCTAGACCAGAGCATGTACACTGGTACAGATAAGAGCTGGAAACAAAGGGAAACCAGGACAGACAAATCCCTCAGGACCAATCATGAATGTAGCGATACCAGGAGGGGTGGGGGGAGAAAAGGAGAACTGATAAAGTGGTGTAACCAGAATGGACAGATCTGAGATTAAAGCCTACTGGACAGTATTCTGACAACGGTGAATTTTACTGTGGGTTACTTAAAAAGGGCTATCTTGAAGATGAAGTTTTGCAAGATTTAGAGGAACTAAGTAATAATCGGTGGATGACAAATGAAAGACACGTAAAATTCCTTAAATAAAGTTAATTAACATTAAATAAAATTTATAAAATGAAAACTTTTGCAATGTAGGAAAAGAAAAGAAAAAAGATAAGGGGAACCGATCACAATGATCTACATATAACCCCTTCCCAGGGGTAGAGACAACAGAAAAGTGGGTGAAGGGAGACATTGGTCAGTGTAACACATGAAAGAAAAAAAGAAATTATCAAGGTTGCATAAGGAAGGGCGGGTAAGGGAGGGGAGAAACTGAGCTGATAGCAAGGGTTCAAGTAGAAAGAAGGTGTTTTGAAAATGATGATGGCAACAAATGTACAAATGTGCTTGACACAGTGGATGAATGGATGCATTGTGTTAAGAGCTGTAAGAGCTCCCAGTGAAATGGTTTTTTAAAAAGAAATATTTTTCTCTCTCTGAGACCTTAAGGAGCATGTGCACTCTATTCTAGGGAGTGGCTCTCAGTTGAAATTGAGTTATACTAAAATTCCTCGTAGAGCAAATGGCTACTAATCTAAAGACTGGTTTCCCCCACTCCGCAGCACCAAGGTGGAAAGGCCTGCCCTCTTTCTAGAAGGAGGACCGCCAGCCACAAGGCCCGTGGTGGTGCCATGACTCAGAATTGACTCGGTGGCCATTGATGGGTTTTAAAAAAGTATGATAAAAACTTTGTGGGGATATAGGTGTGTGCAAATTAACATTAAAACAAACAAACCCAGTGCATTTCTTAAAAGCAGCTAGCCACGCAGTGTGCTGTTTTTGTAAAATGTAGCTACTCATTTGTCTCTGGGTAGTGAGATTGATTTGGGGGAGATTTTTGATATCTAAATGTTTGTTTTTGTTTCATGTAAAATGAAAAGAGAAAAGTAAGTGGGCTGTAACATTTGGCCCTTGGTGGTGTCATTTTCAAGCCACAGCCC
>PVJH01041366.1:0-14944 GCA_004026705.1 Nesogale talazaci | reverse complement strand
ATGCAGTTGGAGGTGACATCTGGAGTGCAGGGGAGCTGGTCTGGATTGAGAGTTGCTTGCAGACAGGTTTCAGAAGGAGCCATGTGGCTGGACGAGCTCATCTGGAAAGGGGAGGGCGGATATGAAGCGACCTTTAAGGAATGAGGAAGGGGAGACTTCTGTCCTGGAATGTGGGGAAGGAGTTTAAACAAGAGAAGAAGGACCCCAGTGTCACGTGCTGTGAAGCGGTGGAGCAAGCGGTGAGGCATTTCAGAGTGCAAAGATAACACACACACACACCCCTCTCAGATAGCTGGGCTACAGTGGGGGAAGGTGCCTTTCTTAGATGGGTGAAATGAACCTTTTTTTGAAAAGGAAAATTAAACTGACAGCAAAACAGGCTAAAGACCAGGGAATAACTGATGGAGAAAGGTCTCCGACACAAGGAGAGTAAGTGGGTGCCAAGCAGGAGTTTGGTAAGAGGACTGACTACCCTGGAAAACAACAACAAACAAAAAGAACTCCCCTGGGAAGGAGGATGGTAAACGTTCCTCACATAATGTCAAAGAAGGGAACTTCAGTGGGGTGAGGTATGGCCAGAAGTGCCGGAGACTGAGCTGAACACTCCTCGACTTAACCCCTGGAGTTTTCTCAGCAACCCTGAATCTCCAGTTTCATAAATAAGGGTTTATTGGGTTTCCGGGGCTTAATTTGATCCGATCAGAGAATGCTTCTCCCCTCCCTCCCCCAACCAAACAGTGTTTATTAAAGGGGACTACTTTGGAAAAGACCACAGGCCCCCTAGCAAGTCCAAAATGCCAAGAATGCTTCTGAAAGTCCCCTCGAGTATTCACCCTACTTTTAAGGACAGTTTTTCAGTCTTCCGAATTCCTTTCTCCTTCCAACCCATCGTTACAGGGTGGGCCAGTGTGCCGCACCTCGTGACAACCTACCTCGCATTTTGAATGCATCTAGAAATTTTATGAGGTGAACTTTAATAATTCACAAATGAATTCCCCACTCTCGTCCGCACAGCCCGTCGTTTCTGAAGACCAGACAGCTGCTTTGATGGCCCACCTCTTTGAAATGGGATTCTGTGACAGGCAGCTGAACCTGCGGCTGCTGAAGAAGCACAATTACAACATCCTGCAGGTGGTGACCGATCTCCTTCAGGTCAACCACAACGAGTGGTACAGCCACCGCTATTGAAGAGTTCCGTGTATTAAATAACTGCCTGCTGCTCAGAGATGACCTTACTCTGTTCTTGGTGTTGGGTAGAAGCCCTCTCTGTTTGGTTTTTAATCTCATGACTATTTGTATAGCCCACCATTGAATTATCAAGACAATACCTGCAATATAGTATTGGGGGGAGGGGGAAGCCAATTAAAGACCAGGTCATAAATTTTCACTGTGGACACTGGGTGAATGGGAGGAAGACAGTTGGACATCGACTGAGGTGAAGCTCCTTTCTCCATTTTCGTGTCAGCTCAACCACCTGGAGAACCAGTTTTCTTTTCTGCTTGTATTGAACCTAAGTTCACTTGTTGACTTGATGTGGGTGTTGGGTGGAAATGCAGATAACCTGGTAGCCGCCATTTTTTACATGAAATGAACATTGAAGAAAGGCTTAGGTGTTCCCAAGAAGTATTTTTATAATTCCTCTAGCACGACCCCAAGCCTCACAGCTCGGTGGGTCCAAGTGACACCCATAGCATGACAAATTGCCGCTCTTCCTTCCTCTAGGAGAATGTTTCCAGACAGGACTCCGTGATGCCTTTGCCCGCAAATGACCAATTGATGTGTTTTAGAGTGTCTCCCCTCCGGGTCTCTGCATTTCAATGAAAGGAGGGGGGCGTGTGCTAAATATTGAACCCCCCAGCCCCTGATGAACTGTGTCTATTGTAGTAATTGTGCATCTTTTCTTTTGCGGGGGGAGGGGGGGGAATGTTAGTGTGAACTCCTTTGCTAACTAATCCTGTTAGTTTTCCCCTTCTGTTACTTAGGGGAAAAAGTAAATTTAATGATGACGTTTTCTCCCCTTTTCATGTCAGAGCAGATCTTGCATTCTGATAAAAGGGCGGAGGCTAGCAACCGGGAGACAGGCTGCCTATCTTAGCCTCGGTGAGGTTCAGCATCTGGCAGTAAGTTGTAGGAGGTACAGGGTCCCGCCGACTCCCAAAGGTCAAGTCAGTTTTCAAAGCTGCCAGCCCTGGAGAGCCTACGGGAAACTGCCAGGCTCTGGGGAGGGCGAACTGTTCCCCTGAGACATTGTTTTGGTTTAGGCCCAGGAGGAGGGAGAGAGCTTGCTGCTGAGAACTAGGGTAAGGAAACAGAAAGATGTCTTCCTGAAAATGACTGGTTAAAAAGAAGCCGACCCGGGGCTGAGCCCTGGCGCGGGACTGCGGTCCAGTAGGACGGAGGTTCAGTTCCAGCAGTGGGGCCGGGCCTCCTCCTCCCACCGCTGGAGATGCCCCCCCCCCCCCAAAAAAAAAAAAAAGAATCCGACCCACCCAGGCTGGAGGGGTAGGGTGATTAAAATAGTGTTCTTTAACCGGGTTGGTATTTGTGATAGGCGGTGATTGAATCATTAGCCGGATGCTTTACAGGATAACTTGAATGCTGTTCAATCGAACCAGGGTTTCAGGCCGCCAAGGGGTCCCTTAGTCAGGCTTTCCGTGGGGCGGCTGCGGCAGGGGCGTGTCGTTGGGGTACGGTGCCACCCTCCCGGGCCGGACCGTCTTAACCGCCCGCGGGCTCGGCGCCCCGTAAAGAAGGCGAAATAAAGGCTCTTTGACACTACCCAAGCTGGCCTGGCGTGGTCCTTGCCGCGGCGGCGGCGTCCGGCGGGCCGGCCCTCCGCGGGGGCGGGGCGGCGCTTCCGGGCCCTCCCGAGGCCCCCGTCCTCGAGTCCTCCGCGGCGGTTTCTGCTCGACGCCGCGGGCCGGCCGGCCGCAGGGTGAGTCCTCCCGGAACCCTCCTCCCCGGGCTCCGCGGCCAAGGGCGGGGGCCGCCTCCCCTCCCAGCAGCCGCGCGGGGCCCCGGCGCCCCCAACGGCCTCCCGGGGCTCCGGTTGGTTCGTGTACCCGAAGTCAGCTGCGCCCTCCAACCTCGCGGGCCGCCCGGCCGAACCCGGGGAGCGCTGCAGGCCCCTTGGGAGGCCAGAGCCCGCGCCCCACCCCGGGGCGCCCCGGGTCAGAAGCCCCCCTCCCCGAGCCTCCTGCCGCGCCCGGGCCCCGAGAGGCTCCTTACTGAAGCCCAGAGCGGGGCGCCGGCCTCCACCGCGCATCTCCCCCGGCCTTTGCCCAGGGCAGGACTGCCCCTGCCCGCCCGGAGCCACCCCCTGCCCTGGCAGCAACAGGCACGGATGGCAAGATCACATGCCCTTCCAGGTTGCTGGCCCCACCCGGGAGCCATCTCCCTCCTCGCGCCTTCCTTCCCAAGGGCCCCCGCTTTGCTTGCCAGCCCGCAGCTGCCCAGGCTCGGGGATGGAGGCTGCCCTTGCAGGACCAGGAGGGCGACGGGGGGCACTTTTGCTGCTGGGACTTCTTGCGGCCCCAGCCCTGGGTAACTTCCTCCCTGGAAGTGGAGGACAGCAACTTTACTAGGGACAAAACGCCGTCCATTCACTTGTGAAAGCCCCTTCAGGGCGCAGTAACTTCTGCTTTTCTCTCCCCCTTGCAGGCTGGCTGAATAATGAGCACCAAGGCGGAAAGGCTCTGATTTCTGAGCCCCGGGGCCCGGGTAAGGGCACCTGTTCCTTGTTCTCCCTCACACCGGCTTGTGTTTGATTGAGCCCCCGGTAGGGCTTGTTTCAGAGGGTGATGAGTTCAACAGGCAGCTGTGCAGCGATAATTATTATAATAACGATACAGAGATCGTGACTGAGAGAAAAAGTAACAGTAAGAGTCAGACATACATGACATCAGGGTAACGTGCTCACCTCCGCCCTGTGTGGTCCGCGTGGTGATGGAGAGGGAGAACGGACGTTAATTTTCGCGGTTTAAGTAGCCTAACAGGGGGCACATCATTTCTCTAGTCACTGCTCAGGACATGCCTCAAGCAGGGGGGCTATAATGACTTAGGGATGACTCATGACTAAGAAGAGAGGAATATGATAAGGAGGGACTTCAGACTCCCGGGGGTAGGTGAACAGGTTTATATGGTTAGGGGTCATTAACAATGACTCTTGAATCCCACCCATAGACCTCAAGGGGAGCAGATGACTATCCTGAGTCATGCAAAGTCTTCATAAAATTGGGAGTTTCAGTGAGAGTGGCTAGCACACTACATGTTGGTAAATTGCTTGCTTAATATTTGGGAGTGTAATAATTGTGGAAAAGTCCTGTCTTCATCCCACAGACTTGTGCCAACCTTGAGAGCGTACAGCTAGGGTTCCGGGTCAGAGCCCACGAGCCGAGCCCTGGACTTTGTTCTTGCCTCGGTAGGGAGACTACCCCCCACACACACACACGGCACAGTCCCGAGGATGGGTGAGACCTTCTCCCAGCTGGGCTCTCAGAAGCAGGAGAGCGAGTCACTCCTGTCCCCCAGCCCAGCCTCGAGCTACACCAGCACCTGCAGCCGCAGGCCCTTCGGTTCCAGCCTGCCTGGGGAAGAGACGACAGGTGGCAGCTTTGTGACTTGTCCCACCTGCCAGGGCAGTGGGGAGATCCCCCGAGGTGAGTGGGCCAGAGATCCAGGAAAAGCCCTGGGCTTGGCCAGGGCCAGACCCCCGAGTGCTCCTTGAAGAAGGTGGGGACTGCCTGACACCACTCCACACCCCGACCCTGGCTGTATCCCCAGCTGGGAATTCCTGGCTGCCCTGCTAGGTGAAAGGCTTATATGACCTCTCTCCAGAGCCGAGCATCTGATTGGACAGTGTCTTTTGTTGTTTGGTTTTTGGGGGGGGACGTCACCGCCCTCTGCCCCCCTGGTGGTGGGAGTAGGAGGTCCGGCCCCACTGCTGGAATTGAACCTCCTTCCCAGTGGGCCGCAGTCCCGCGCACAACCACCACGCCACCGGGGCTCAGCCCTGGGCGGTGTCTTTCAGCAGTTCCTCACACCTGCTCGTGAAAATCCCACCTGTGTTGTAGAGATGTAGGGGAGCCCAGGCTCCCCGACCTGCTGGGCAGGGGAGTGGAGGCACAGAGGCCGCATGCTTCTGACACAGCCCTGGGAGGTGACCGTGACTCATCTGTGTGGGAGGCTAGCAGAGGAAGCGCGGGTCATGACCACCACCTGGCCCTCCTCCCCTTCTTCCCTCCACAGAGCTAGAGAAGCAGCTGGTAGCCCTCATCCCCTATGGAGACCGGAGGCTGAAGCCCAGGCACACGTAAGCCTTCTCTTTCTTCCGCTCCACCTTTTGTTTGTCTTCCCCGTTCTCCTGCCCCCAATGTCTCTTCATTGTTCTTCCTCAGAGAGGCCCAGCCTTTCTGGGCACAAATGTGTACTTGTTTGCCAGGGTTTTCCTGGTGTAAGAAGCCCCGGCATAGCGACACAGCCCACCGTCTCTTAGTGTCTATCCTGAGCCTCACTGTGCCCCCACCCCCCACCCCCTGACCCGCACACAGGACCCCTGGCCTCTGCCAGTGCTCCCAAGAGGGCAGGGCGGCCCTGGGTGCAGTTGTTTTTCAGGAGAGCATCCTTTGGCCTGAGGCCTATTCTCTTCCTAGCAGAGATGGAAAAGCAGCTGCTGCTTCCTGAGACACTCCCGGGTCTCCCTGGGGACCCTGCGCCTTTGGTTTCCATCTGGGTCCATTTGACATGAATCCCTGCCACCTACTCAGTAGGTCCTCCACTTCACCTCGGGGCCCCCTTGTCCACCACTGGCCTAGACCCAGACCGTGACAGCTGGGAACCCTGGTGGCATAGCGACTACAAGTTGGGCTACTGACTACAAGGTCAGCGATTCCCAACCACCGTCCACTCCTGGGAAGACAGACTGGGCTTCGTCCCCCGTGCCACAGTCAAGTCTGAGTTGTCATCGCCTCCGTGGCAGTGAGCTGTGGGTTTCCTGGTAGGGTGGTGGGTGCAAGGGCTGAGCCACATCTCCCTCCCTCATTGTAGTTGCTGCCTTTGAGTCTCTCATGACTCACGGCGGGCCACCCAGGGTGCAGAGTAGACCTGTGCCACGGGGCTTTCAAGGCCGGGACATTTCAGAAGCAATTCAGTAAGCCTGCCTTCTCAAGGAGGCGCCTTGGTGGTGCTGGTTAGGCACGGGGCTAGCTGGGAGGTTGACGGTTCAAAGCCACTAGCCATTCTGTGGAAGACAGATGAGGCTGGTCTCGAACACTGTGACTATGAACCAGAATTGGCTCACTGGCAGTAGGTCGGTTGGGCTTCCAGGGCCTCTGGTTGGCTCCCAACTGCTGGTCGGAGAGCACTTCACTATCCATGCCATCCAGGGACGCCCGTCTCCGTGCATCGTGCGATTTAGAATTGGTGGGATGGTTTGTCTCCTGTTCGGAATGCGAACGTTCAAGTTCAGAGCTCTCAAAATCTATGTGGACTTTGGACGGACAATCAAAGCTAGCCTTTGCTGAGCCTTCCTGTCCTTCGGGACCTGGGGCCAAGGCCATTCTTCATTCATTAAAAACGAGTGGTCCTCGACTCGCTTCTACCTCGCGGGAACCCCAGGTGTCAGAGCGGACCTGGACTCCCATCGGGTTTCCAATGGCCGATGATGGGCTTGGAAGCTGACCCCCAGCCCTGGCTTCTGAGTGGCCTCTAAGTGGAGTCCAGCCTCGGCTAGCAGTCAAGCAGGGTAACCGTTTGTACCCCCAGAGATTCCATTCCTTCGTTAGTTCATAAAAAGTCTGTGACGCAGGTATAATCCTTATTTGCATTTTACAGATGGGGAAACGGAGGCTTCCGGGGCTCAGCTGATGGCTCCGAGGTATTTTCTGGTAGACATAAAGCAGTGAGAAGCCCTGGTGGTGTCATGGGTAACTGATTGTCAGACTGGCAGTTCAAAACCACCAGCCTTTCTTTCCACTGCCATAAGGAGTGACTGTCTCAGAAACCCACAGGGGCTTCACAGGGCGGCTGTAGGCCTGGGCTCCATGGCAGGGAGCCTGGTGTTGGTCACAGCGCGGTGGGCAGGAAGCCAGCCTCCCTGCCTCCTCACTCTGTGCTCCCCGCTCAGAGCTGCACTGGTGCCACATTACATCCTGCAGGAAAACCTGGGGGGGAGGGCCCAGACCGCCCCCCCTCCCCAAGCTTCCTCAGCGTGCCCACCTCTCCCGCAGGAAGCTCTTCGTGTTCCTGACAGTCCTCACCTGCCTGGTGACCTCCACCTTCATCGTCTTTTTCCTGTTTCCCCGCTCGGTTGCTGTGCAGCCTGTGGGCCTCAACTCTTCCACAGTGGCCTTTGACAAGGCAGACATCCACCTGAACATGACAGTGAGTGGCAGCCCCTGCCCTCTGACCCTACAGTCCCAGCCACCCTTCTCTGCGAGCCTGGGCATGGGGAGCCAGCCATCCGGCTGCTCCCAGAGGGGGCTGGGAGTCAGCAGAGACCAGGTCAATTGTAGCCCACAAGGAGGAGGTGGGTTGAGTGGAGGGGGTCCGTTTGGGGTGGAGAAGACTTAAAGGTGCCCCCTTACCATTCCTTGCCCCTCAGAGGGGCTCCCAGACACCAGTCCAGTCTGGGGCTGCGTCAGGCTGCGGACTAGGGTTCTGCGACGTAAGGCTTTCCCCTCTGTGACAGCCACACCCACCCCTCCCTCTTCTTCGTCCCTAGAATGTCCTGAACATCTCCAATCACAACTACTATCCCATCACTGTGACCCAGCTGGCCATCGAGGTGCTGCACCTGTCCCTCGTGGTGGGCCAGGTTTCCACCCGCCTCCTCCTGCCCATCCGCCCTTTGGCCAGTGAACAGGTGACTCCCTCTCCCACTGGCGGGTGGGTTTGTGCAGTGGGAGGGGCTTGGCGCCGACCCCGTGCCCATTTGGTCAGCAGGTGTTCTACGCGGTGACCAGCAAGCTGGGGGATGAAAATACATAGTGAGTATCCCTCCTTGGCTTGTCCCTGGGCCACCTTCCTCCTGAGCAAGCCCTGCAAGCTGGCGGTGGACCCACCCTCTAGAGGCCGCGGCTGTGGTGTGCACGGGTCAGCATGTCCGGCCTCGGCCCGCCTTTGGCTCCTTCACCCTGGCTGGCTGTGAGCCTCGAGCCCGTTAGCCTGAGTAGCTGAGGAAGAGGAGGGTCTTGTTCTCTGCTGAGGGGGTGGCTACCGTGAGCCTGGGAAGGCAGGGGGGCAGAGAGGGGTCAGGAGAAGTGGTCGCCTTAAAAAAACCCTCAAAAACGCATTGCCACCAAGTCGACGTCCACGCCTAGTGATGTTGCGGGACAGGGGAGAGCGGCCGCTGGGAGTTCCCAAGACTGGCCCTCTCGGTGGGAGAGGGCCCATCCTTCAACCTCAGAGGGGCTGGCGGGTTTCCAACTGCTGACCTTCTGTGACTTCTGCACAGCCAGGGCTCCTCTCTGTGGGCTCCTTAGGCAGAGGGGGAAGAGGAGGGCAGGAGTTGTGGGTGAGGAGGGGCGGAGTCCTGCCGCCCCACAGGATCTGGTCCCACGTGTGTGTGTGTGTCTCTCTCTCTCTCTCTCTCTCTCAGCAAAATCTGCACCTGGCTGAAGATCAAAGTGCATCATGTGCTTTTGCACATCCAGTGAGTAGGGCGAGGCGTCCCCCCCTCCCTTGCTGGACTCTGACCCCTTCCTGCTCACTCAGCGGTCCCTGGTGGCTCTTCCAGGAACTGCAAGCCCAACCCCTTCTCTAGGCCCCACTTTGTTTGCAAGAGTTGCCTGGAGGCTGAGCCCGGGTGGCGTCGTGGTTGTGCGCGGGACTGCGGCCCACTGGGACGGAGGTTCAAATCCAGCAGTGGGGCTGGGCCTCCTACTCCCACCACCGGACAGCAGTGATGTCCCCCCACCCAAAGAAAAAAGGGTTGGCTGGAAGGTTTTGGGAGGGGGGGTTGCCCCAGGTGCCCTGGGAGAGGAAGGGAAGGGGCGCTATCTGAGGAAACAGACCCTCCTGGACAGCACCCTCTTTCTTCAGGGGCACCTTGACCTGCTCCTGCCTGAGTCACTCTGAGCAGCTGGTCTTCCAGAGTTACGAGTACGTGGACTGCCGGGGAAACTCCTCGGGGGGGCCCTTGGTGGCCCCCCTCCCACCATGACCAGCCTCCTGCGTCGGGTACCTGCCGGTTTGGTTTCTATCTCCCACGGCCCTGTGGTGCCCCAGGACGGACTGTAGTGACTCTCTTCCCCTACCCCCACCCCCAGCCCTCACATTCACATCACCAGATCGTCCACTGAAATAGGAGTTCGCGTCCCCAGGGGACCAGAATCTGATTCTGCCCTCCAGCTCCGGGAGGACCGCCTGCCTGCCCTTTCTGGGTTGAGCACTGACTGTGCTGGCCCCCGTCTCCTGGGCCTGCGGCCTGCTCTCCTGCTGGAATGTGCTGGAAGTTGGCCTCTCCTGTCCTCTCCTCAGGTTTGGCACTCAGTGAGAGGAGTCACCCTGGGGCCGTTCCACACTGGGCCCCGGAGCCTTGTGGGGGCTCTTCTACCCCGTCCGGCTCTGATCACGTGACAGAGTAACGGAGGCGAACCTCCTCTCTCCCAGGAACTTGTCCCCGCTCACCCGACGCGAGGGGCCGTGTCCTTTGACCTCTGTCCTTCTGGTTAATAACTGTCCCCAGGTGGACAGTGATGTGGCTCCAGGGAAAGCTGTCCTGTCCGTAGAAGGGGCCTCTTCTCTTCACGCCGAGCAGGCAGGGCAGTGGCCCCCCGCCTCTCTAGTCCCATGCAGGGAAAGCAGAATCCAAGGCAGGGTGGTTTCCAGAGAGCTTATGAGAGTGGGGTTTCTGGCCGCTGGCGAGCCCAGGTGAGCGGACACACCGGGGTCTACCTTCTCTGTTCCCGACTCCCAAAGGCAGGACCAGGCCCCTCCCCCCCTCCTCCTGCTGCCCCACCAGCCTCACGTACCAGCCAGAACATTCGGCCTGGGCTGCATCGGAATGACTGGGGCAGCCAGTCTCTGCAGACCGGACCAGGGAAGAACTGACTTCCCGGAGTTGGTGCCTTCCTGAGAGGCTCCCACAGCTGGTGGGCCGAACAAGTAGAGAGAGGCATGGGTGATGGTGGAAGTGGAACAGGGAGTCGAATGGATGGAGAATGGAGAGGTGCTCAGACCTGGTACCTAGCTGGCTGGGGGTGGGGGAGAGTGGTGGATGGGGAGATGGGGAGGAAGGAGGCCATGCCATCTCCACCCTTCCATGCCTGGCGCCTGGGTGAAGGTGGTGCCAGCGCAGCCCCCTAGGCCAAAGAGGCCGTGCTGGAGGTCTGTCATGTCCAATAAACGACATCTAACAGCAGTGACTAACGCGTCTCCTGAGTGGGAAGGGTTGGGAAATAGGCTCCCCCCTTCTCCCCAGCCCCCCTCCTTTTTCTGGCTTCTGAGAGAATGAGGAGCACGAGCTTGTTGCCTCTGACTAACTCGGACTCGAAGGTCCTGTCCACCTTGGGTTCCGCTGGGGCCCTCACAGCACAGGCATATGCACAGGCAATCAGGTGACCATCGTGCCTGTATGGGGTGACTGACGCTGGCAGCCTTTTTCCAGGGACGGTGCAAGAAAACACATCCCAGAATGTGTACCTTCCTGAACGGCGCCTGACCCTGTCTGCTGCCCCCCACTGGCCTGCAGGGCACCTGTGGTCTCTGTTCTTCAGAGCCCCTTGATCTTTTCTGCCTAAGGAGAAAGATTTGGAAGCAACAGACTTGTGTGTTTTAGAAGAAAAGTCTCCGTCCCCTTCCCCTGCCCAGGCTGCTGAGCCCGAGCCTGAGCCCGAGGGCCTTCATCTTTCCACAGCTGACTGCCTGCTGTCGGCCAGCGGGCTTTGCACTTGGCCCCAAGGTCCTTGTCTGCCACCTCCCACCTCCCACTCTGCTGCTACCCAAACCTGGTACCCCCTGCCCCAGCTAGCTCCAGAAGTATGCTGGACATCTTCCTAGAGAAACAAAACCAGGAGGCTAATAATCATCCATAGAGAGAGATCTCTATTGCTAGCTTTATAAATAAGAAACAATCTAGAAAGCAGTGCAACTGGCTCGGTGCAGCTCACTTGCATGAGACAGCTAATACACTTGACGGTCTTTCAAATCCTGAGGGCCGCCGGGTGGTCCTCTGCAGAGCAATTCAGGCTCTCCAGCCACAGGCAGCAAACAGCGAGGCCGGTCCCCAGATAGGGCGGGGTCCCACAGTCCCCAGCTCGAGATGTATATCCCAGGAGCGTGGCGGAGCAGGAGCCTCGCCCCACTCAGCGACACAGTCCACAGGCGAGGTGTCCCATGGGCAGTGTCGCTCACAAGCAGAGGCAGAGAACAAGCAAGGCGCGCGCCCACCAGCCCGAGGGTCAAAGAGCCAGAGAAGGAAAGCGGGGCGCGCCGCCCTCCAATTAGTCTCACGTGGGGCTGGGCCCCGGCGGCGTCGTGGTTGTGCGCGGGACTGTGGCCCACTGGGACGGAGGTTCAATTCCAGCAGTGGGGCTGGGCCTCCTACTCCCACCGCCGGAGAGCAGTGATGCCCATAAAAAACAAGAAAAAAATTAGCCTCACGTGTTCATTGGCCAGGTTGGCACAATAAACCCACCCACCCCAGGAAGCACAGGGTCAGGAGAATGGGTGTTGGCGCAGGTGACCCCAGCAGATCTTCCACGGCTGAACGCTTACAGGTTGGGGGGGGCAGGATCCAAGTCTAAGTCCTCTCGGTGACTTTGCCTAGTGGAGCAGGGGTTCTCCACCCCCCAACCATAACATTATTTTCGTTGCTACTGCCTAACTTAATTTTGCGACCGCTCTGAGGCGACCCCTGTGACGGGGTCGTTCACCCCTCAGAGGGGCGGCTCCCACAGGTTGAGAGCCAGTGGCCTAGAGGGACCCGACCCCTCCACTCTCCCCCACCCCCTCACCCTTCCCATCCCCCTCCCGGGCCCTCTTGTCCCCTTTCCACCTGCCAGCCTCCCCGAGCTGACCAGTCTTTGGTTCCTTCCGGAAAGAAAACATTTTATTTCTTCCTAGAATGGCTCCGCAGGAAGTCGGCGACGTGGGCACCGTGGCGCTGGCATGGGACACCACGCCGTGGGTGCCTGCTGGTGCGGCGGCGTGCTGGTGGCGTGCTGGCCCTGCTGGCGGCCAGTGTTGTCTTGACTTCTACTTCCCAGTCACCACTGCTGTTTATAATTGGTTGACTGAGGAGAGAGAGAGAGGGAGAGGCCGCAGACAAAGCAGGTTAGTTTGGACGTTTCTAAGAGGGACATCAGTAACACTACAGGAGGCGGCTCCCAGCGCCTCTCGAAACCCACACGCATACACAGAGCAAGAGGCCGACAGAGAGCCATACACAGAGCAAGAGGCCGACAGAGAGCCAGCTGCTTCAAACTCCCAGCGCTGCAACCACAGCGACGGGGCCAGCAAGCCTTCCCTCGAGAGGAAGCTCGGCCTCACACCAGGAGGCAGGTTGGCGGCTGCTGCACCAACCCCGGCTGCGGTGTCTAAAAGGCAGCAGCCCACATGCCGTGGGTCAGCCCTGGCTCCCGAAAGCAGAGGCGTCTGCCCATGGAGGTGCTCCCCCATTCTCACACCTGGCCGGGGTCCCCCCTGAAGGACTGACAGCCCCCCCCCCCAAACTCAAGGGCAGAGAAGCAGCAGGCGTTGTTGATAAGAACTATCCTTGAGGCCAAAGAGTGGTGGAGATGCCAACAGACCATGCAGACCCGGGAGGAAGAAGCCAGGGAGGCTGTTCTTTGGGAAATCGGACATTCCAAAGTGTCCCTGTCGAAGGCCGCATGGGCACGACGACGACCACACCAGCCGGGAGTGGTGGTCTTTGCTAACAAGCAGGGAAGCCCCGTGCGGTAGCAAACCACGTCCACTCCGCTTCATGGTCAGGCGGTCCCGTGTGGGACGGTCTGAGGGATTCCCACAGGACTCTACAGGAGACTCTACAGGAGAAGGCGGCCTCCTCTTGGTGAGGAGCGGCTGGTGGCTTCAAACTGCTGGCACGTTCAGGCAGTCCTGGGAGGGGGCAAGGGACTAACCAGGGGCTCTTTCGGCACTCATTAGAGGACGGAGCCCAGCCACCTACGGACAATTATGGGAAATCTCTCCAATCAATGGTGCTGGCCGAACTGGACATGTGCCTGCAGACAGACATGAAACCAGGCCCGTCCCTCACAGCATCCACCCAGGAAGCGGAGGACACGGGGGGGGGGGGGGGAACCTGCTCTTGTAGTGCTGGGGCCAGCAAACATGCCCAAGAAGACCCAATGGATAATGGGGGAAATCTCATCAACGCCCTCCTTACAAGCTTAGCCTCTGAAGTGGAGAGAGGTGTAGCCTGAGGACAATATCCATCTAATCTCTAAAATTTACAGAGTATTTCAACCAACAATATAAATAAAACAATCCACTGATGAGGACACGAAACACGACCTTCCCCGAAGAAGGCACAAAAGATGCCCACGATCCTTGGCCATCAGAGACGCAGACCAAAGCTGCACCGTGATGCCGTCTCATTCCAACACAAATGGCGCCGACCAGAAAGCACAGGCTGCTGAGGATGCAGGGAGATGGCTGGGCTGTGACGTGGCCCCCCTCCCCCAAACTGAAACCTGTATATGTTTGTTTTTTTTTTGGGGGGGGGGGCATCACTGCCCTCAGGTGGTGGGAGTAGGAGGCCCAGCCTTTGCTCCTGTGGAGCTGGAATTGAACCTCCATCCCAGTGGGCCGCAGTCCTTGCACCACCACGACGCCCCCGGGGCTCAGCCCACTAATGAAATTCTTATACAGCCTACATGGATGCCCCCTCAAAACACCATGGTCAAAGTGAAAAGGATCTGGGAATGCGGGTCACGAGGGCGGTGGGGGGAAGGCCTGAGGTTCCTTACTGAGTGCGTGCTGTGTGTGCGGGACATGGAAAGTGTGGGCACCGGTGGCGACGGCTGCGTGATACTGGGAATAACCCGCGTGCTGCTGAAACAATCAGCACGGTTCAGGTCGCAGGGGGGCTCTCAATGTCTTAGCGCCACACACGTTTTAAACAGAAAGGATCACCGCATCTCGGGAAAGTTCCTAGGTTTCTGGGGTTCCCGGGAATTTAAAGAAAACGTAACATCAGGATCTCAGCTACTCCTCTGGAGGCCACCTGGGTCATTGAAAGCACCTCTCCAAAGCGTGCTCCCTTGGGTCTCACCCCCACGGAGGGCGGGCATCGTGGGGTCTCCGGGTGGCACAGGCACCCGGAGCACTTCACTAGTAGCCGGAGAGGGGGCTGTTCGAATGCACCCAGATTGCATAGAAGCCCTGGAGATGGGCTCAGAAAGTCAGCCAGTCCAGCGAGGACAGTTTGGCTCAGGCACACTCGGGATCCTGCGGAGTCGGGATCAGTGCCTCCCTCCCTCCTGGCAGGGCCCTGACAAACTGTCATCCTGGGATGGACTCTCGGTCAAGTGCTTGCGAGATGGATGCCTGAGGTGCCTTCGTTCACTGGCCTGTCCTGCCTCCTGCTCCCGTCGCCTGAATCCCACCCAGCAGCAGGAGCAATCCCTGTCTCTCCTCTCTGCCTGTCTGCTGCTTCCCAGCTTAGATCCCAGCCCCCCACCCCCACCCCCTCTCTATCTGCCCTTGGGGTTTGCAGGCTGCCATCTTTCTTTCGGAGAGCAAGCTGCCAGGGTTTTCTCCAGCAGTCAGGAGGTGAATGCACACTCACCTCCTCTCCTGGAACGGCCCAGAGCGGGACCATCGTGCACCAGGGTTCGCTCCTGTGCAGGCTCAAGGCTGAGCCAAAGGCCCCATGGGAAAGTCTTAGAGGTCCAGGAGTGGAAGTGGCTTAAGAAGATTCCAGCTCCCCCACCCCCACTTCTTCCAAGGAAGGGTCTACACACACACACATACACACACA
>PVJH01041365.1:0-14947 GCA_004026705.1 Nesogale talazaci | reverse complement strand
GTGGGGGTGGGGGGGAGATCACATTATTGTAGGGAGAGAAGGTTCTGAGCCCTCCAGAAGTATCAGGCTTCGCAGATCACACAGGCATCGTGTGCCTGAGTGCCGAAATCACCACATGGGCTTCTCAAGGATGACAGGAGCATTTGTAACACAGCCTGGGGTGGGGTTCCATCCTCTATGAGTCAGAAGAGGTGAAAGGTCTAGAATGTGGAGGCAGGAGATTCCAAGACCCTGAAAACGCAGGAAGGCAGAAGACGCGTGAGTGTTAGATCATGTTGAGCCCTATTCTTTTCCTGTGGGACGCTGGATATCCCTTCTATACCTACGGCTCTGTCTTCGTGATCATGCTAATTATTTGGAAAATGAAGAGGAGCCAGCAAGGATTGAGGTTGGGGCCCCAAAGAAGCTGTTACCAGGTAGGGAAATGCTTTGGCCAGGACGAAACTCATGACTCCTCCGGGGACACTTCATCCCCTCACTTTCACTCTCATTCTGTCCAAAGTCTTGGGGCTCCCCTGCCCCTACTGTGCCACTAATTTCTTGTCTCATTGAACCCTAATTTTTTAAAATCATTCTGTTGGGGGCTCAGACAGTGCTTATCACAATCCAGACTGCTGCCATCATCATTTTAAAAACATTTTCTTTCTACTTGAGCCCCGGGGATCAGGTCCTCATTTTTCCCCTCCCTCCTTCACAAACTCTTGATAATTTATGAGCTATTTTTTCATATCTTACATTGATCAATTACATGACTTACATGTCTTAAACTTCACCAACTTTTCTGTAGTCCATCCCCCTGGGAGGGGTTTATATGTTGATCATTGTGATCTGTTCCTCTTTCTCCACCCACCTTCTCCTTCCCCTCCTGGTATCATTACTCTCAATATTGATCTTGAGAGGTTTATCTGTCCTGAATTCCCTGTGTTTCCCCGCTCTTATCTGTACCAGTGTACATCCTCTGGCCTAACCAGATTTGTAAAGTAGAATTAGAGTCATGATAGTGGGGGGTGAGGCAGCATTAAAGAACTAGAGGAAAGTTGTATGTTTCATCAGTGCTACAATAACCCTAATTTTCTTTTTTATAAAGTACTTTTATTGGGGGCTCTTACATGTCTTATCACATCCATACATTCATCCATGTGTCAAGCGCATCTGTACATATGCTGCCATCATCATTTTCAAAGCATGTTCTTTCTATGTAAGCCCTTGGTATCAGCTCCTCATTCCCCCCTCCCTCCTTCCCTTATAAACCCTTGATAAGTTATAGATTATTATTTTCATATCTTCTATCATCCTCTGTCACCCTTCACCTACTTTTCTGTTGTTCATCTCTTGGGGAGGGTGTGATATGTTGATCCTTGTGAGTGCATTCTCCTTTCCCCCCCTACCTTCCCTTTATCCCCCTGGTATCTCTATTCTTATTGTTGGCCCGGAGGAATTTATCTATCCTGGATTTCCTGAGTTTCGGGTTCTTATCTGTACAGTGTGCATGTTCTGGTATAATCCAATTTGTACGGTAGAATTGAGGGCATGATAGTGGGGTGGGGGAGCACTAAAGAACTCGAGGAAAGTAGTGTTTCATCAGTGCTATACTGCACCCGACTAACCCTCATTTTCTACAGAGTTTTCCTTTCTATATCCCAGATCAGCTGGAAGTGGGCCAGGGTGAGGGTAGGGGTTGTCATGGTTATTTTGGTTGATGGTTTTCTAGGGCCCTTGATGGCTGAGGTCCCTGGGTTACTGTAACCACCTCCCCTCTAATCCAGTGGTTCTCAAGCTTCCTAATGCCAACCCTTTAATACAGTTCTTCATGTGGTGGTAACCCCTCCCCCCCCCAACCATAAAATCATTTTCGTTGATACGTCATCACTGTATTTTTGCTACTGTCATGAACGGGGAGACCTCTGTGAAAGGGTCGTTCAACCCCCAAAAGGGTTGCCACCCACAGGTTGAGAACTGCTGCTCTAACCGCTTCCATTTCCCCTCCTGTTTCATCTTCAGCTCTCCATAGAGCTCAGTCTGGGACTTGGGGGTTGGGGGGGTCTGAAGTCTGGAAGCGTCTGGGCATCTGTCAGAAATTAGCGGAGAGGGGAATGCTAGGGAAGGGACTGGAGCCAGGAAAGAAAAAGTGAGTTTCACCATCGGGACATAAAAAGGTGTGTGTGTTTGTAGATTTTGTCTCACCTTGGACGTGAAAAGACCATTAGGTTATAGCTTGACACCGTTCTGTTTGTCCTTTAAGTGTCACCGAAAAATGAGATCAAGGACTGGAGACAGAGCATCAACAGGTAAACTCCCAATCCCTCCTCTGATCCCCTTCCGTGCAGTAAGGGTCCCGTGGAGAGTGACCATTTCTGGTCCCTGGGAGCCAGGTGCTCTAACCCCACCCATTCTGATCCCCACAGTGTCTGGGCATATTCAAAGCTCTCTCTTCCCTAGCCTGAGGGGACTGGAGACTGAGCACCGGAGGCGGTGGCCCAGGGCCATGTCCTAGTTCTCAGCCCCTGCAGAAGTCAAGCCGCCTCTCGGGCTCATTCTCCATCAAGTTAGCCTGCCACTGAGGACCCTGCTTCCCTCACCCCGGCTGCGAACATCGAGTGAGATCAGAAATAGCACGCTGTAACTGTTTCCGTTGGACACACACGCTTACAGTCTGACTCAGCATCGCCAGCTCGCTCTTGTTCTGTGTCCGAAGCTCAGCGCCCCTGTCAACCTTAACGCTGTCTTCTGGTTTCTCAGCTCAAAGAACTTCCCAAGAAGAAGCTAAGAAGCTGAGGGAGCTGCTCTCTCTAATGAAAAGGTGACTTCTTACTTTGGGGCTGTGTGGGCTCCCAAGCTGGCCTGTAATAATGTCTCAGCTTGACGTGGGGCAGAGGACTATGACTGACAGGGAACCAGGAGCACTACAAGTTGGTTGGGAGGGGAGGGGAGGGTCCCAGATGCCACCCTGGCCTGTGCTGCTTGGGCAGCAGCAGGGCACTCAGCACGCATGCAGAGATGGGCATGGCTGGGAGGGGACCATGCACAGTAGAGGCTGGTTCCCTGCTGAGAGTCTTGCCAGAGTCCAGGGCACCCCAGAGAGTCCTCTCCCAAATGGCCTCAGCAACTCCTACGGTCAGGGTCTGACTGCCGTGCGAAACTCAGAAGTGGAACCAGTTATCCAGGCACGGGAATGGGTTTTCCCGTCCACATGGTCCTGGTCGCTGCCACAGCAGTATCCTTTCTGGGCCACAGTCTGCATGTGTCTTCAGCGAGGCCAGGCTCTGGGAAAGCCCGCCCACAGAGGGTTTTGATCTGATCCCAGTAGGCGCTCTATGGAATGGGGTTGTACTCCAGACATACCTTGCACGGTTCCGGGGCTGCTGACAGCTCCCGGTATGTAGCGTGCCTGCAAGAAGCCCACTCTCTATCCTTTCAGCTGGGAAATACTTGATAGCAGCTTGGTGCCTGGGTCTGAAATGAGACCAAGTTCTACTGGGCCCTGTTGCTAACGTATCATAGCATTTTCCTCACCCCCTCTGCTGGGTTTCCTACATTAGCTTCACCACACAGGTCCAAAGAAAACTGAACCCCAAGTTTCAGTTCACTCACACATGGGGTGTTGGAGACTTTGTCTAACAAGACCCAGACACTGGGCTCAGCCAGGTCTACGCTGCTGAATGGTTCTTTCTTGGTTCACAGGTGAGCATTTAGCCGCTGTGTCACTAGGCCTCCTTGAAGGGAGAAATGTTTGCTTCTTATAGAGAAAAGCATAACAAGAGACCCCCTTCCCCAGGGGAAGACCCAGGGCTTACAAGCCTATGAGAGGGCAGCCGGGTCAGCCCCTCTATCCCACCCCACCCTGGCCACGGCCCCTCAGGGGGCAGAGGGGACCCCAGAAGTAACGGTGGTTGTGCTTCCCTTCCCAGTCACAACTGGCTCCCTCGGGATGGACGCGTGCGGAGCGTCCTCTGTGCAGACCCCTGCTGCCACACCTGCAATGACTTAGCTCTGGAAATCCAGCAGCTGCTGCTGGGGGACAGCGTCTTGGTCCCCCCTGCCTCTGTAGGGCCGGCACAGCACTCCTCTGGTGAAGAGAATTTGTCTGGGTCCGGTGTCTCTGAGCCGAGACTGCAAGTGGGTGCCAAGCACCGCCAGAAACGCTCACCGGCACCATCCACCTCCGCATCGTCACCAGGAGCAGGTCAGCACCCCTCAGGGCTGACGGCGCCCCCCCTAGCAGAGGAGTTCAGCATCCAGCACTACTGGGACGAATACCTGCAGCTCGGGCAGGATTGTCAACTGCCAGGCCTGTCCGGGAACTTGGAGACTCTGCATTCTCCCAGCCTCATGGAGCCCGGCCCCCCTGTGAAGAATTCTGAAGTTGTCCTGGAGAAGAAAGGTCAGTGTTCCCCAAATACAAGGTCCCCACAGCCTAGAACACACAAAGACCTTGCATTCTCTGCACACCCGCTGCTCCTTCTTCTCCACGCCTAGAAGGTTCTTTAAGAACATAAATGTAAGGGGACACATTTCCACTCTTCAGGGCTGGCAGGATCTGTGGAGCCCTTCCTCCAGCAGCTTCCTGGGGTTTTCAAAACCTCGAAACACCAACTCTCCCTTTCCTCCTAGATACCACCGGCCCTTTCCTCTCCCTGACTTGGGGCTCACAGGAGGTGGCTGGCCAACCCGCCCAGACTTTCTTGGCTTTGGACAGGTCTACTCTGGATCCAGAGCAACAATGTCCCCATGAAGAAGTCCTAAACCCATGGCTCTGGCTCTCCTCTGTCCCCAGCCCCAGCCCTCAGTGGTCTCTGCTGTTCCCCGGGAGCCTGCAGCCCAAACCAGCTGCTCCTTCTGTAGCTTCTCTTCTAAGCAATGAGTCCCTGCCCCGCCCTGGGAATCTGCTCACAAAAGCGGTGCTCTGGTGTCTCTCTCTCTCTCTCTCTCTCTCTCTCTCTCTCTCTCTCCTATGATTACTCTTCTATCTCCATGCTGCCTGAAACTTCAGCCTCCCCATCTCCCTCGTCTTCCTTAATCTGGGCTCCTCCACCTGACCATCACCAAGCCCAGACCCGTGTCAAAGAAAATAGCTGTCAACTGGGGGCGCCTTGGAAGCTTTAGACTGTGCAAGGTGAAGGCCAAGGGCAAGCTCTCCCCATCATCCCCAACCCCAAAAGAGAAGACAGAAAGCTCAGGAAAATGCAAAGTCACAGGGAATCGCAGAAAAGGGGTGGGGCTTTCCCCAACCAGAGACAAGAAACACCTGCTGGGGGGCTGATGGGGGTACTTTCTAGCAATACTCTCAGGGTCTCTGACTTTCCAAATGGCTTTTGGGATCTTCTTTCTTGGGTAGAAATGCAGCGTGGTCCCCGGGTGCCTTGAGTGGGTTCGACTGACTATGTTGTACAGCCTCTGCCACCAGGCTCACAGCTCAGGGGTCTTTGCGGCTGTCTTTGCCAGTCTGTCCCTTCCCTTAGGATCCCAAAGTTTCTCCCAGGGTCCCGCGGAGCAAAAGAAGACAAAGGATGTCCCCAAAGGCAGCTAAAGTGAGCCTAAGACTTCACCCCATCCAGGATTCTGGAGAATGCCCTGCCAGGCCTTCTGGGGTCAATTGGTGGGGTCATCCTCTGTTGGATCAAATTCGGCAGGTCTGGCATTGAAAGCGGCTGTGTTTCCTAGGACCACCCTCTGCAGGGTCAAGTGTGTCAGGGCCATTCAGCCAGGCTTTACAGGACCGTTTAGGGCCAGACTGTACCAAGTCAGGCTTTGGGAGCTCATTTTCCAGGCCCATCTGACAGAGGGTTCACTTCGGCAGGATCAAAATGTCAGAGACAAAAAAAAAAAAGTCAGAGAGACCCTTTTCAGGACCCAGGGTGACCTGGTCTGTGACAAATAGCCCATCCTGACAAAAGCCCCCTTCTTCCAGACACCCCAGAACCCGGCTTGCGAAATAAGATGAAGTGCCTCCTTCAGTGGCTGAACCCCAGGATAGGAAGCCAAAGGCCAGAGACAGACACTGTCCCCCCCAGCTCTGCGACAGCGACCAAAGCAAAGAACACGGCTGAGAAGAGCCCAGACCTGACCGACCACTGCATAAGGGATTTTAAGTCAGGGAAGACGGGAGAGCTCAAGTCCCAGCTTCTGCCCGCTGAAGAGCCTAGCCTGCCTTTCTTTGATGCCTCCTGTTCTCCAGAGCAGCTCCCCCAGTGCTCCATGCAGTTTTGCCAATCCTTGGTCATGGGCCACCATTACCAGTGCCCCGAGCACAGTGGTCAGCTGAACTGTGATGTGCAAGCCGACAGTCGACCTGAGATCTCCGCGCCCGGGTTGGAAGAAGCCATTTGTCCCACCGAGAAGGCTCAGTCTGGGCAGAAGGAGTGCATGAACACCTAAACCTCAGCCACGCCCCCCCTGAGGACTTCCTGGGAAAGGCCACGGCGCCATGATTCCGTGGTTGAGGAGGGAAGGCCTTCTCCCAATAGATCGCTACTGCCGATGAGCCGCCTTGTGTCGTGTCTCTTTATTCCCAAGATTGTGTGGTGATGGAGACCGTAGGGCATGGTTCCTATCTGGTGTCAGGACTTCACACCACGCCTCCTGACCTGCTCTGGGTGCTGGGTAAAGGGATGGCAGGGGGACACTGAGGGTAAAGGCCAGGTTGGAAATCATTCATGGTCCCCCAAGGCGTTCTGAACCCCCCACGAGCGGTGCATGTGACAAGGGCGCTGATTAAAAAAAAAATGCTGTGGCTGGAAATAGAATACATTATGGACCCTCATTAAACAACATTTATTGGAAATTATATCTACTATAATATAATACATAATTATATATATGTCCACATACACCAGATCATTTGATGAAGAGGGTCTTGCCTTCACACAACTCACTTGCTTGGTGTCGGGCACGGTCTCAGCTACCAGGGACACACAGAGCACGAGACACAGGCTTTGCCCGGTCGTCGAGAGCTAAGTAAGCCATCCTTACAGCAATTTCATAACTAAGAGCTGGGTCAAGCAAAGAGGTCGAAGAAAACAGGGAGGCACTGAGTGCAGCTTGGGGAGTGTTTGTGGGCAGTGTGCTAGAAGACGTGGTGTGTGCACTGAGTTTCAAAGGGCGAGGGGCAGAGGGTGGCAGTGGGAAAGCCTCCCCAGGCCGAGAGCTTGCGTGCCTGGTCAAGGGGCGGTGACTAGCTGCAGCAATCCCTGTAGTCATTGCAACATCACGTCTACAGGTTGAAGGTCCCGGTGCACAGCTGGAAAGGAGAGGGTTCTGACTCATCAGGTAATAAGAACTGAACTGTCTCGGTAGGTCCCATAGACCGTCAGCGAATGGAAACAATGACAAGACCGCCATGCGTCCAGGGGGGAAATGCATCCAGTGGATCGATACCGGGAGTGTGCTAAGGAAGCAGATAGACATTAGGGGGAAACATTGTAGGCAGATAGAACTATGAACCAAGTCAAGGGAAGGAGACCAGGGAGGACTTTAATGGGGTGTCACTTTAAACAACGTTCAAACTGGGCACGGTGAAGGTAAGAATTACAGGGAAGTGTGCTATTTTTTTTTTCTGGGCCAGTTTTCTGCCTGTCTCAGGCTGCCCAGAAAAATAAAGTCTATTTTAAAAACGAACCGGGTGAGGAAGGCAGGCGTCACTAGAAAGTGAGCAGGTAAGCACAAGCTTAGAGGTGAGGGTAAGCCCGCGGAGTCAATGTGAGGAGACTTTTGCCAGCAATAAAGTCAGCAAGTTCATCGCATGGCGTTGGCACATACCCAGGTGGTTCTGAAGACCAGGAAAGCCGTGGGCCTGAAGCAGGCACCACGAAGAACCTCATCGAGGGGCCCAGTGAGGACACCAGTGCAGGGAGGGGCAATATCCATTTTAACATTTGCATCTCAAAAACATAGCAAAAGTCAACATTGTATTATCATCATCATTGCAATACAGACTTACAAAGCAGCACAGATTGACATAATCTTGGTTCCCAGTGATAGACAGAAGGTACTCATTTTCTAAGTAGAAGCAATTTCACTTAGAAATTATATAAACATTTGAGGAGACAATCAGAAGATATCTCTGGTTAAGAGAGAGCATGGATTGAAAAAAATATCATTTTAGAAGCACCTACTTGGAGACCAAGAATAAGCATACCAGAAAGTACTTTTTCAAGGATGACTCATTGGTGCCAAACCAATCAGATGTATGTAGTTCTTACTGACTCCTAAAGATGATGTGCAAGGAGTTATTGATCAAGGCCTGTCAACTAGAAGAGCTACTCTGCAAGGGACTTATTCACGGACACTGCGTGGGCCCAATTAATTCAAAGCATCTCCCAAGATCCTGACTCCAGCGACAGTCAGTCAGTCCCCAAACAGACAGCAAGAACTATCATCTCAATAATAATGTTGTTGCCGTGGTTTGCAGAGTTGGTTTTAAATGAAATTTCCACGAAGACGGCAGCTGATGTCCACAAGCAAAATGAACAAAAGTGTAAATTCTCTAACCCTGACCACAGGCCCTGGGAGCAGTGCTGTTCCTTTTGCCTGGAATGGCTCGATTTTTGAGGTCTCTTCATGCCTGTGGGGGCCGAGCACTGAAAAGAACCATTGACAGGAAAGCATCAAAATCCAGGCCAGACACCTCTGAATTGACATGGCTCTGATCGTCAGAGCCTGAATCAGGCTGTGCAACCGAGGAGAAGATCCTTAATGCTTCATAGAGGGAAGGGGCCAGCATGTATTCAATGACACCTTGGTTAAAATTGAATATGCACCTGTGTGTGTGCGTGCACGTGTGTGCGTGCGCGTGCTGGGACTATTCCCAGGGTCCAGGTGGGAAGCAGCAGCAGAGCTGGCAAGGAGAAACAAGGAGGCAGTAGGAGCTTCCCACCCCCGACTTCCAAGCTCCCCACGAAGAGCAGGTGCTGGGGAGAGTCTGAGGAGCAGTCCCCTGAAGGCAGGAGTTCCAGTTCCCTCGTCCTGCTGCGCTCCAGGCCGCCATGGAGGACGGACCTTCCTTGAACTTCAGACACTAGGGGTGACAATGCACCTCTTGAAAACGGTGCCCCTGAAGGTGAGGGTCTTGATTGGGCAGAAGAGAGCAAAGCAAACCTTTGACAGGTGGGCCAGAGAGAGCCACTGGACAGGGCTCAAGGAGTAGAGGAGAAGGCCGGGGTCTCACTGCCCTCAGGAAGGAGGGAGACATCTCCATTATTCCCGCTGCCTCCCACAGAGCCCGGGGTGTCTGGGAGCCACGTGGGAGGGCTGCTGCCTGAGAACCTCTGCAGTCCACGGGAGATGATGGTGTTGCTTCTCTTTCTCTGCCTCAAAGTGCTGCTCAGAGCAAAGCTTCAGAATCCACTTCTAGAAAGTGGACCCTGAACAGCCCCCCCAGCCACGCTGCTCTCCCGGAGGTGGGGCTGCACGGTGATCGCCATCAGCAAGATGGGGACAGGAAACCCCGAGAGCAGGTCGAGGTGATCAGAGCGGGGAGCCCCTGAACTTAGGGATTCGGCCAGTTGGCACAACCACTTCATGAGAGAGACCAGCATCACCAACGTCGACTGTCCCCCACATTCTGTCCTGGACTATAGAACAGTTTTTCTAGAGCTCCACATAGGATGCGTGAACAAGCGTGTCCTCTGCCCTGGCTTGGAGCAGGAGAACTGAGCACGGGCAGCATTCTGTACCTAACGGTCAACATTTCAGTGGATCGACCACTGACTCCTAGCATGTGCCCGAGTGCCTCAGAGAAGGGGGTCACCCAGGGGGAAGGAGCGCCAGTCGAACCAGGACCCATATGAGGCGCAAAACTCCCATGTAGACGCTCTCCACTCACTCTCTCGAAGTTCTGCATTTTGAGCTCAGCAGGGCCCACCCAGTCAGGCTGTTGTATCAGGACCCCAGTGCCTCAACACTGCTCTGGGGGCCTTGCTTAGGCAGCTATTCTGCCACCTGCATGTAGGGCCGCTAGCAGCTTCCTAGTCTCTGCCTCTGTGGATCCAGAGTGGTCCCATTCACCCGTGTACTCAGCCCAGCATCTCAGCTCTCCTCAAGGAGTCATTGTGATTCCTGAGTGGCTGGTAAGTCCTCCTTGTTTCAGTTCAAGAGGACAAGATGTAAAGGAGGTCTCATCATCGACTATTCACGTGAGCCCATAACAGTCTAATATCAATGAGAGCATAATTATGGCACTCTCTTTGGTCTTTGAGGGCCTTGATGGAGTCTTCATGAAAAGCTGCTGTGCTCACCTCCCACAGAAGCCAAACAGTAGGTCAGGGACGTCAGTCACACCACGGGCCGTGTGGTTGCACTGAGCTCACTGGGATGACAGAGAGGCTCTCCCTAGTGCCTGCCCGAGGCCCATGAAGCACAGGTGCAGACTCATCTCAGAGAGTGATGACACCTTCATGGTCACCACTCATCTGCGACGCGGACATTCCCCAAGGGCGGCCTTCTCTGTGTGGCTTTTCTGTGGGAGGTAGCCCCGATGCACTCGGGGGACACTGGGAGAACTTGCCCACTGTGATCACAGAGATGCCATTACATAACAAAGGGGCCCTCGCCTAGTGAAGCATGCGGATATGCAGGAGTAGGGAGACCAAGAGGAGGACTGTAAAAGACACTCAGCATGCGCACCCCTCCCGCACACCTGTCACTTCCACAGAGAAAGGACCTTGGACTCTCTTCTCAGTTGGCTTCCTTTTTCTCGCCTCTGAGTCATCTCTTTCAGGTCTTATCTGGCCACATGGTTTCAATGACACCTAGCTAAAATGCAGGGTTTTTCTGGTTTGTTTTTTTAAGAATCTGTGTGTGAACTGGGTACAGGTTCAGAGAGCAAATCCGTCTGCCAGTCCACCCCTCCCGCGCAGTGTGTGCCTGCCATTGTTCGCAGTCCCCACAATGTGACGTCACTCAGCCTGCTTCCTCCTCCTTTCCCAGGCCAGGCCTCTCTCTCACTCTGCAGGGCTTCCAGCTAACTCGAGAGTTCATATTGCCTGTGAGAGCTGCACCCTGTCTTCTAGGCCAGGACTGTCAGTGCCTTTCATGGCATTTTCCTTTTAATCATTTTACTGGGGGCTCCTACAGCTCTCCTCACCATCCGTCCATCCCTTCATCCAGCCATCCATTGTGTCAAGCACTTTTGTACATTTTTTGCCATCTTCTTTCTACTTGAGCCCTTAGTTCAGCTCATTTTCCCGCTCCCTTTCCCAGCCTCCATCCCTCACGAACCCTTGATAATTTACAAATTATGTTTTCATGTCTTATATTGTCTGATGTCTCCGTTCACCACCACCACCACCACCACCACCACCACCACCACCACCACCCCCAGGGAAGGGATTTCTTCCTTTTTTTAATCCCTTTACTGGGGGCTATTAGAATAATCCATGCATCCATTGTGTGGCATTTTCACTTTAGGGTAAAGGGACACGTCAAAGAGAACATAGCCAAATATTAACCCCAGCCCCAATTAATATTCTCTGAGCCTTCACCTTACCATCAAGGGCACATCCAGCCATCTGATTCCTCAGATCAATAATTAGGAATTTTCCTTGATTCTTTGTATGCTTTACTCTCGATGTTTAATACATCAGTAAGTTTCCAAAACTTATCTTACATTGGACAACTCCCTAACAAATATGTTGTTAAACCTGGTCTAAGCACCACTGTATCTATCTTAAAAACAAAAACAAACCCCCAAAACACTGCCAACAAGTGGATCATGACACACTGCGACACTGTGTGGGGTTTCTGAGACTAAAGCTTGAGGGGGCAGGCAGCTTCACCTTTCTGCTGCAGGTGAGTGACATCATAATGCGAGTCTCACTTGACTACAGCATATCAGATCATTGGCGAGAGCGGACTTTTGAAAGCGTGAAGCAGAGAATGTTATTCTTCCAAAACTTTCCTTACCTATTCCTTTCCCCACACATCAAAAAAAATAATTTTATTGGGGATTCCCACAGTTCTTACAACATTCCAGACAACAGTGGCCTTGTATGTGGTACGTAGGTTTCCACTGTCATTTCAGAGACATTTTCTACTTGAGGCCTCGTTATAAGCACAGCACAGGACAATGAGTTGTCATGTAAGTGAACTCACTTTCTCCGTTCTGGAAGAGGTCAGCAGTTCAGGTCTAAACACACCTGAGAGGACTTTCATCTCTCTAACCCGTGCCTGAAGAATTCTACTTACCTGCTCAAACAGAACTTTGGGCATCCTTGAAGGACTCAGCTAATAACTCTTTTAAATGCTCTTTGAGTTTTGAGAAGAATAATAGTCTGATGTGGTGAGATAAGGACTGAAGGGTGGACAGATCCCTGTGGGGTCCCCAGGGAAATCCTCAGAGGACAGCTCTGGCCAGCCTTGGGGAATAAACAGGAGCCTTATTGCAATAGGGAAGAAGAAAATATTCCAGGGCCCAACTAGCCAAGGCTCATGAAGGAGAGTGAATTTTCCAGTGGGAAATAACTTGGCTGTGCATAGACACAGACTTCACCAAGCTGAGTGTTCTAACAACCAGAGGCAGGATCAGGGTCTCTCCCGAGCACCAGCCCTCCCTCAGGCCTGAAGGCCTCAGCATGCTTGGGGCCAATGGACAACCCTGCGCGCGTGGGCTGAGAGGCAGACATCCCCACGTGAGCAGCAGACAGTGACAGTGTGGTCACCTGGCAGGCTACATGTTCCCTGGGGCACTGTGGCCCACCACGCAGCACGAGAGTGGCACCTGCTGCACCTGCTCCAACAACAGCCCTGGAGGGGGAACCTGCCATCTGTTCCCCAAAATTCCAGGCAACCCCAGAGGCTCCTAAAGTCTATGTCCTGTGCCACTGCCCCCTGTCCTGAGGCTTTCCAACCTCCCATCTCTTTTCAACCTCCCATTGCCAAGGAACCAACTCTGCTTGCCAGACCACACCTGGAGGCCGCTGGAGCTGCACTTCCAGCAAAAGTTGATTTACTACTACTGGGACCTGCCCTCTAGGATAAGGCCATCCATCCAGGCACTGCTGCCCCCTGTCATGACAGCACACCAGGGGTCCTGACCGGTAGGCTGGAGAGTCCAAGTGACCATGGAGAAGCATCTCTCCATGAGTGACCTTTCCATCTGAACACTCCAGAGGTCAGCAGGGTCACTGAGGGGCAGGTCACCCAAACATCTCTGCAGGGTCCCGGAAGACCCTCTGGGATCTCGATTTGAGAGAATAAAGAGATTCCTCCCCTATCTTTATGCCCAGACAGGGGAGGAGGAGCCCACCGCTGTCCAAGGCGGAAAGGCAGAGAAGAACTGGGCTCTAAGCCATACTAAGACAATAAGAAAAACAGAGGGCAGCAGGACCCGGGCTTCTCAAACTCAGGATGGTCCACAGAAGCCACCCTCTTGTGTTCCTCACTTCTGTTCTTTCCTTGGTCACCTCTGCCACCCTACCTAGGGTCGCACTCCTACAGAGACAGTGACTCATGCCACCCAAACACCAGCTTGGAGGAATCGCAAGCCTCAGAGAGGCCTCTGGAAGCGAGGCTCATCCCTGAATTTCCCCAGACTGGTGAAAGCCCCCACCCTCTCTTTCTCTCCCATAACCTTTAGTCTCCTTTGCATTATATTAACGTTTGATGTTTCCAACTTTTATCCAGACCCGACCTGCCCTCAATGCATGTATACTTTGCAGATAAGGTTTCCGAGAAGGGTGAAGTTGGGAGAGGGTCTTCAGTCTGTCTGGTCTTTCTGAAAAGGTTCTCTTAAAGAGCCCATCTCTGGAGAAGGGGGACCTAGGCTTTGAAGCCCTCACAGATAACCAGACACCTCCATCTCCTGACAAATCCTCCACACGTCTGCAGGCTTTGACACCACACCTGCCTCAAGCTGAATCCCCCTTAAGAGGAGGACAAGAGATGTTAACCCTTCCATTACACTTTTAGCCTGCTCCCCACTCTGGACTGTTTTAGACGAAACCTTCATTGACACTGGCGTCTCCTTTCATCGAAGTTGTTTATTTCTTAGAGTTTAAAAACCATCGTGTTTTTTAAAAAAATTTTTTACTTGGGATTCTTACAACTCTCATAACAATCCATACACCAAATGTATCTACATATGTAGTCATCATTTTCTAAATATTTTGACATTACCTCTTTCCCCTCCCTTCCCACCCTTTTACCTCAATCAACTTTAAATTGCTTCCATATTCTAAACCGACCACTATGGTCAATCACTGCAATCAGTTCCTCCTCTAGGCCCCCATCCCCCACACCTACCCCCACCACCCTGGTACTGCTGCTCCCTGGATTCGTGTGCCCACAGTGCTTGTGGGTACCAGATTGTGTGTCCCGGTCTAGCTAGGTCATCATACTGGGGGTGAGGAAGCCTCAAGGAACCAGGGGAACAGCGTGTGTTGTCGATGCTACAAGGCACCCTGGCCTCCTCATCCCTCCTTGTGACCCATCTGTGAGGGGATGTGCATGGCTCTGCACATGGGCTTAGTTCTCCACTCTGACCTTTCTCATTCTCCGGGGTCTTCTGATGCCTTTAAACCTGGTCCTGTCCACACCACGTGATCAGACACGCTGGTGTGCTCCTTCTGTGCTAGATGGCTACTTGCCAAACTTTAAGCCTTTCAGACTCCAGATGCTCTATCTATCAATAGCTGGGCACCATCAGCTTTCTTCACATTTACTTTGTACTCATTTTGTCTTCAGGGATCATGTCAGGAGGGTGAGCATCACACAATGCCAGGATAATAAAAAGTGTCCTTGTGTTGAGGGAGAGCTTGTGAGAGGCTCAAAGTCCACCCACATCCTCAGTATGTTGCCATATACATATATTTCCATGGGCCAATGTCTCCATTTTCAGAAATTACTATAGTTATATATGTACACAACTACGTTTCAAGTTCTATGGCTTTGCCCCTAAATCTCTCCTCTGTTTCCTTTACCTCCCTCCTGTCCCATCATCACCCATCATCACGCT